>JANJYP010050808.1:0-29284 GCA_024605115.1 Rastrelliger brachysoma | reverse complement strand
GATTTTGTCTTGCACTCACTGTTTTACTTGGCCCTTGCCTTACTGCACCATCTTTTGATGCAAAAGAAACATTTTAAAACAAGACGACATGACGACTCCATCTGAAAAACAGCCAGCAACAAAGTCACTTTATAAGAAAGTGAAGAACATTATATCTCCCCCTGACAAAGGGACCTTTTTTTGTTCTGACTTCCAGCAAAATATGAACCTTGCCTGTGTGCCTTGTGTTGAGTGTCTTGTGATCATGCTAGGTCCAGTCCAGTATGAGGCAGTCCAAAATAGATAAAGGCAGCAAGAGAGAGCAAGTATAAAAAGAGACAAAAAAGTTTAGTAAGAGATTTGTGCTGTGTAATTTTCTTTGGAACATTTGTCACTGCTTGTGTGACTTGTGCAAACTGTTTGTATTCCACCTGAGATCAGTGAAAGTATCGCCAGTGTCTTCCATTTGTCACTAAATGAGGCCAAAGGCAAAGCTTGCCATGTGTAAGCACTGTCACACCTGTGTGCTGTGTAGCCACAACAAGCCTGGTTGTTTATAGCACAAACACAAGAGCACTCACACTGCTCCACTGTTTACCTGTAAGCAGCACAGACATCACAGGCCAATGAGTCTAAATCTATCCATATAGAGTCTTATTCAAACAGTTTTAATGTGCTGTAGCTGATGTTTTTACATAGTTTAATCCTTAACACTGTCATTGTCATACAGTTAAACCACTTACAATGTTTGTCATTGAACAGAAGGGGGTGAAATCACGAGTCTACCAATGTGAGATGATTTTGGTGAGGAGGTGATAATCACAAGACTAAGAACAGATAAACATGATAATAATGTTCCTGGAAAATGATTAAAAATACACTGGTGTGTCAGTCTGTTTATTATAAATACAACCAGCAACACCAGCTGTGAAATTATTCTAATGTAACACAATGAATATTTTAAATGAAAAGATTTATTTTTAATGGCTCTCAAAATGAACTCATTCCCACTGAGGGAAACAACAACATCTTTGCATTAATTTCTCCGTCTCATGAGGAGATGTGAGTGGAATAAATACACTCATAAATGGCTACATTAACTGACAAGCTTTATTTTACATTGCAGCCTCCTCGGGTTTTTCTTCAGTAGGCAGTTCTACATACTAATAACACTTCAGTGGTGATGAGCTAATAAAACATCTGTCTGGCTATAGAAACAGTTTGAACAACTGATTGTCAATTGGGCTTCTTCAAGTCTCAAATAACAAAAACAAATGAATGAACTGTTCTCCTAAAACCTGAATCCAGGTAAGGAAAATGCAGATGAAAGTAAAGTATGTTGGATGTAATAATGATGATGTGTCATGAAAACCTTTCTTCAGTCTAAATTTGTTTTGATGGCTCATATTTTTTATAAACTGAAAAATGTGTTCCCCATCAAGTCTTAGCACATCTTTATGTGTATGTGATGTTTGTCACTTCACTGAACTGTGATTAACAGAACGAGGGTTAAGTGTCCATCTGCTGACATCACACAGAAAATAGCCTGACACTGTATGGCTCTCAAAACATGTAATCCTGCAGCTGCATGACTGACAGGGACATGAATGAGATAATGCACACAATATAATCAGCTCTTATAATTTAAGCGACATATCTCAAATTCTTCAAAGAAGACACCATGTTTTGCAGTTCACCAGATTTTTAGCTTAAAAGCACTGTTGTAGCTTGAACAAAGAATGTGTTAATTCAACTAATTTCAGAAAATATGAATAAAAGTTATATATTTATTGGATTATTAGATGGCAAAAGAGACAGTACATGAGGGGTGACTACAGCTCTGGTATAGTTTTGCAACAGTTCTCTGATACATGTAGCTCATTGTTCAGCTGTTGCCGCTGTATGAACTCTGAGGTTTCCTCAAGGATCTGCCCCGGGATGTGGAAGTC
The DNA here is from genome assembly GCA_024605115.1 of Rastrelliger brachysoma. Taxonomy (NCBI): domain Eukaryota; kingdom Metazoa; phylum Chordata; class Actinopteri; order Scombriformes; family Scombridae; genus Rastrelliger; species Rastrelliger brachysoma. The sequence goes on along the minus strand of JANJYP010050808.1, from coordinate 27,356 downwards.
AGCTGGCATGTTCTGCTGAACAGCTGATTCCTGAAGGCCTTCAGTTTCTGGCTCCTCTGGACTCACTCTGCTGTTTGAGTTGCAGGGATCCAGATTGCATCCAGTGCCCTGAAGAAACTGCAAAAAGTTTTCCTCAATTGAGGCCTCACGGCTGGGCAGCTGCTCCCCTTCACTGGGCCCAGCCCGCTTAAAGAGACAGGTCAGGTAGCGACCCAACTCCTCACGAATCTGTCGGTTCAGACAGCCATAGAAGAAGGGGTTGGAAGTGAAGCAGAAATAGCCAATCCATGTGACCACATCCTCCAGCTGTGCCAGGGAAGCAGGGGAGGTAGACACCACAGCTGAGTAGAGATGGAAAGAGAAATATGGCAGCCAGCAGCAGAGGAACTGGCCTCCCACTGCCATCAGGACTACTGCGGCCTTCCCACCACTGAATGTCCTTTGAGGTGTGGTGCGGGCACCAGTTCCAAGGCTGGCTGCCATGGTGGAGTGGCTACTGATGGACTCAGACCGTTGTCGTGGTGTGTCCATCCAAGTGGGGAGAGGGCCATGGTGCATGGCTGCTACCCGGGCCACTTTGAACATGTTGCAGTAGACCACCAGAATGATCAACATGGGGCACAGAAAATAGATGAATGTAAAGAACACCATGAAAAGCAGACGTGTGGTCCAGCCTCCTGTCCAGTGGAGAGAGCAGTGTCTCTGACCAGGAATAAGCACTGAGGGAGTCCCCAGAGTCTGGTTACCTTGGAGAAGCCATCCTAGTAGAGGCAGCACTGACATAACAATGGCTTTAATCCAGACCATCACCAGTACCATTACAACCACGCCCACTGTCATCTTCACCTCGTGGCGCATGGGATGAATGATGTAGTAGTAACGCTCCACATTGATGGCACATATGGTGAGGATGGCAGCACTTACTAGACACACACTCAAACAGAGGTAGCTCCGGCACAGCGCTTCATCCACCAGGAATCGGTCTGACAGCATCCCCAGAGGCATCAACACCAGTGCTGCTAGCAGGTCAACAAGACAGAGGTGAAACACAAAGGCAAACTTGCGCAGCTGCGGCGTTTTGGTGATTACAATCATTACAGCCAAGTTTCCCACCACTGCCACCATGTCCATAATGAGCATAGCACACAGTGCTAAGGACTGGTTCACACTGATCCCCCCTTGGATGCTACGGGTGGGTGAGGTCACGTTGGAGGCATTCGAGTGCAGTGAAAGTGGAAGTGAGGAGAGGCCGGAGAGAGAAGTGTTCCAGGAGGGGCTCGTTGTGACAGTATGCTCCATGAGAGGATGGGATAAGGAGGAGAGAGTCCGCTGAATTTCACGGGCCCATCACCCATCCTCCCCTGTCGTAGGGTGTCACTGAGAAGCTCAGGTGGTGGTGTCTGCCATGGCAGCTGCAATTGAACAGGTCTTAACCCTGTCAACTTTAGCTTTTAAGGTGATTGCAGGAGATTTTAGTTCCTTGAAGATGAAGTAACTTTTGTCTCTTTGACTTTCCAGTATGACCTTCAAATGGAAAAATCTGGGAGAGATCGAAATAAATATTTCAGTACAAAGTATAATCAAATGGAAATGCACAAACAGCCTTTTTAGTGACTTGTACATTAAGCAAAAGCCTTTGTTTTAGTTTTCACAACATGCTCATGAACATACTAATTTTTTGAGTTATATAATATATGCAAGTCACTGAAATTATGACATTCTATTAAAGGATAACTCAACAAGACACAAATCATAGCAGACTACAGACTGATGATCTGCAAACAATCACTTATAAAATAATTAAAAAAAACTTTTACATGCAGACGTACAGTATGTAAAATATAGTATTATTTGTCTTGATTAATGCTAGCTATAAAACCATAAGATTTGATGCAATCTGAATCATATTTTTGCTACATATTAGATATCTGCATCCTCAGATGTGTGTTTTCAGAGCAGTCAGTTCCCCAAGGAGAAGCTAAAAGCACAGAGTGGACCATATGTCCCCTTTAACAGAGTCAAGAAGCAAATTGGAAGACGAGATAAACTGCAAAACTCAGCATTACAGAGCTGCTTGCTGTCTGGAGTGATGGGAAAAAAGATCAATGAACACATTTTACATTATTACCTATCATTACATGAAAAAGCCTTCTATGATTATTTTATTATTTGAACATACTGAAGAAAGAAGATGATGGGGACTACATATTACAATTATGATATGTTCATAATTGTAAAAAAAATAATTCTGATTCAAATGAAGACTATGAAGCAACATTGACTTATGAAGAATAAATGGTGGCAGATCACAAGTGTTTGTGTGAGCAGCCAAGTAATCAAGAGGCCATGCACTGTGTTTACTGTCACAACCTCACCTGGACACAACCCCACACGCTGTAAAAGCCGTGGAACAAGCACAGAGCCTTTGGTACATTTCCATATGCTGCACGCCTACATGTGCTAGTTTTCCATTTCACAAGTGTGACAGGCTTCATCCCTGCAAGGTGTGTGTTCTTTTCCTGCCCATGTACGCACATGAAGTGCACCTGACAGACGTAGGTTTAGGTAGGTGGCCTATGTTGAATAGGTCAAAGGGTTACAGTCACCTTCAGCCTAATTAAATAGTCTATAGACAATGTCTCAACTATGATGCACTGTAGAAACAACCATGGAGCAACCCTCTGGAGATTATTAGTCTAATCAGCATTTATTTTTGTATTTGGTGGTGGTCTGTGGTGCTTTAAGGAAAAACAAAATTGAAATGTGGTATGTGTTTCTTGTTGCAAAAAAACACACACCACTACCCCCCAGAATTGAATTGGTTTAGTCTCTCAATAGGCCTTTAACCTCACATGAAAGAAATCGAATTAAAAAGCATCCAAATTGCTGCCAGGAAGCTATTTTAAGGTAAGATAATAAAATGGGATAATCCTTTATGACCCACAGTGGGGAAATTTGCAATTCTTTTGAAAGTGTAATTTTTATTGAATCTAAAACACAAAGAGAATTAAAATCAAATCAAATTAATAATAGTTTTACAATATGTATCTGAGCTCTGAATTATTCACACAAAGCTGAAATAAACAGTTGTGGCAGAATCTCCTCAGCTGCCGACTGGAAACCATATGACCCTACTATATGCACATGACATGGTGTTTACTGCAAGGAGAAAACTAGCCTGTTGTTCAACTGTGTCTTTCATTACAAAGCACTTTCACTGTCAGCAGGCAGAGAGCTCATGCTGAACAACAAGCAAGTGACGAGCTTGAAACAAAGCATGTCTTCTGTCCTTTAACAAAAACACACAAATATAATGTGATGTGTGATATAAAAGAAAAAGATGGTCCTAATTTCATCCCCTTGAGTCAAAATTTACTCCTGTCTCACCTTTCCAGCATCTTAACTTTCACCCCACCTTCCCCACAACAACAAAAAAACCACACACACACACACACACACACACACACGGACACAGCTCCCTGCACACTCCGTTAACAGAACAGGTATGCGTGGAGATGTGTGCAATGATAAGTCGGTGACATACCTCAGTCTGAAGAGGGCTGCTTCCTCCTGTGCAGGTTCACAGTCTGCCGAAGGAAAGCTGACCTGTTTCGCTCTCTCTCCCACACACACAGCAAACACACACTGACACACCACACACACACACACACACACACACACACACACACACACACACACACACACACCACGTCACACAGAGAGGGAGAGCGGGGTGGTGGGGGAAGGAGAGGGACGCTCCTGTGTCTCCTCCTCACCTGGCCCCTTTCATCGCGTCATCACCTCCCACCCAACCCTCCCCGTTCACAAGCTGACCGCCCCCACCATCCCCTCCCCATCCCTTCAAACACACAGCACACACCTCCCTCCTCAGCTCTCCTTCAGCCAGGTCTTCGATCCAGGTGGGAGAGGAAGAGCAGGAGCAGATATGAGAGATGAACAAAAAACAGAGAAGAGAGCTTCTGTCTTGCAGCCTGTGATGCACAGAGGGTAGAAGACAAACACACACTCTCTTCCACCTCACACACTTTCATATACACATGTACTGGCTCTAGCATGCGCCCAGGGCAACTGCAGAGCTGTGTAGAGCAGACAGGCAGGCAGCGGGTGGGCAGGCAGCATCCAGACTCACTGCTCTCCACTGGGTCTTAGTGCCTCACTGGCCTTGGGCTCCTCATGGAAGGATCCTTTTTACCCTTCCATTCTTTCCCCTTCACTAATCTCACTGCAGTTCATAAAAGGTCCCCCTAACAGGCACAGAACAACTCACAATTAGGAAATCACCTTTACCGCTGGTATCAGCATTTCTCTAATTCTCTGTCTCCTAATACTCAGCTCACCAAGATCACTGTTGCTGCACAATCCGGCAAAAGCCCTCTCACGAGGCTGGATTATTGATCTGCAGAGAGGAAAAGAATCCCAGTATTTAATGTTAATGAGCTGAGATTAACATTTACGAAAGCCCAGCCCATACAACATACATATTACACTAAATCAACTATTTCTTCCTCAGAGGATTGAGTTTGTTTACCACTTAAATATGTGAGATTAAGGATCGAATGGATTGAGCAATTCACATGTTGGTTTTAACAATATACCATACTGATGATATTAAAAAATATATTATATCATAAATTATAAATATATTATTATTAAATATTATTGTGTTTTTGGGTATTATTTAATTTGGCAATCTGAAAAAAAACATTTAAAGATAGACAACAACAAACATAAGAAACTATGAAGGTGAAGTGAGACAACCAATAGTGGAGCTAATAGGACTTGATGTTTCAATCCTTGAGGTAAATCAGTGTTTTGATGGCAGTGGGATTGATGTGCTGAAAGGGAGGCTAGATAAGTCAATGGGGCAATTAGGTGAGCACCTTTCTCTTTTGACATTTCATTGATAAGCCCTCTTTCCACCCTCCTGTCTTCATCTTGTAGCCCAGTTGTTGTCTTTCTTTTTAATTCAAATCTTAACCCCATTTTCTTCAGTAGACTGATGCTTGATGTAGCAATAAATCTCTTGCTCCAGCTTCAATTGCCAATTCCTAGTACTTGGTTTTACTTGGTCTTCTTTCTTCAGCACCATCCCCCCATGGTGCTGTCAATTCCACATCGTATGCCAGCTATGCTGCAGTGAACCAGGACCATGTCTGGCCAGTGTTATAGCCATGATGCCTGGGGGAAACACAAGCTTTTTATCCAAATCCACATCAATTTTCCAGTCCCACGCAGCCTGCAGAATGCTTGCATCCTTTGATGTTATATGGTGCTCTGGAGGTTGGCCTGCTGGTTAAAATGGTGTGAAGTGGACATTTCCTGCCAATGCTAGTGGGAAAACATTTGTTTTAGTTCACCTCTGTTCCAAGATTGATGCCAGCTACCAGAGAACTTAGTTAAAAAGACAGAACATCGTTAAGTCCTGCCCATCCCAGAGGTGAAAACAATTCAGCATCAGCTGAAATGCTAACTGTAAAAAGAGCCTAAATGGGAATGAATGACTATATGTCTGTACTTGTAATTTCCTAGCCTGTGTTTACAAACTGCAGTCATCATATGAATTGTGAGTCATACCAGCCTGTTATGTAGTGAAGTTTCATATATTGCCTGTTAATATATACAATGTAACAGGTTTCATATGGCATAAACAAAATGTTCCTTTAGACAAAGGGGACTAAATTAATTTTTCTCCATCTCTACATTTTCTTTACTACTTATCCTCTGAAGGGTTGAAGTGGAGCTGGAGCCAGTCTCAGTTGACATTAGGTGAGAGATGAAGTTTTGTTATCGTTTTAGCCTTTGGTTGTTTATTATGACACCAATTGTTTCTCCCTCTGGTGGGCGTGAATTTGATGCATTGAACTCTGTTTCTATGCTGCTAAGTCTAACATCCTGTTAAAATGTGTCAGCAATGTAGATACTTGACAAAGGGAGTAAGCGGGGTCGTCTCCCAACTACTGTTTCAAGGTTTATTGGTGGACATATTGTTTTCTTTTGGTATAAGCATCCCTTCTGCTTTCTGCAAGACTTTATGGATACTTTTCTGCACCAGACCCTAAATACTGTTAGGGTCTGGTGCAGATGCCAGTCTTCCTTCTTTACTGCCTCTTTTACCTCACTTAGCTTGGGAGGGCTGATGTAAAATTGATGTGAGGTGTGAGATTGGTGGGATGTTGGTGGAGATATGTCAGTAGAGAATATTGAAAGATTAAACTATTAACTCAAAACTAATCAACGCATGAATCAAAAATAAAAACATTTGTTAGTTGCAGCTGAAGACGAGTAATAAGAGGCAATAAAGCTAAATGTTTGCAGTCATTTCATTTAAAAGGTACATGATGTGATACCTGAATGCAGTCTGCTAAGGTCTCTTCATACAGTATATTGGGGATAGCTAATAGAATTAAATTTCAGTAGTTGCACAAAATTACTATTAACAATAAAACCCATTAAACAGTATAGGAGAATTTCATCAGACTGAAAAGGTGTAGGCTCAAGCTACAGTTTATTATGCCAATGCTTCTTACAACCTATTTGGAAACAAATGCAATAGCAGACAAAATATCTTGGGATTAGGAATTACTAATCCCAAAATATAATCCTATACCATTTGAATAAGTGTTGAAATATGAAGTAGTTTTGGAACTTTTACAGTAGAATATATTAGATCCATGCCAGATCGAGCATTAATTTAACATATTATCTCATTTTGGAATTCAAGTCTTTGTGAATCATTCTTTTAGTACTAAATGATTTAATCACAATGTGATTTGGACACATTGAGTAACCTTTTGATGCACGGAGGCAGCCATTATTTTTGTCATTACTTTTTCTACATTTTTCTGTGAATATTTTTTTTAAAACCCAAACAAACAAACAAATATGTTTTATTTGAGGTTTTTTTTTTGTTTTAACTGATGCTTTGAAAATTACTTATTCGTCTCTCAGGATTAGTGTGAATAGACATATCAGTATGTGACATCTTTCTTTCATGTGGCCTTACAGTGTATTTCCTGGGGGATTCATTCATCAGCAGAGGAACAGCTCCTCATGCCTGAGACTACAAACCCTGATTAGTTCATGATTCATTGCTTCTTTTGTCTGATAAATCAATTGGTAAATTAAACACATAATCATTTATTGATCCAATTACGGTGTCACTGTTCATATCAACAAAGCTTACTTGAAGTGAGCCTGCTTTGTCTCAAATTGTTTTGGGTGCATTTTGTAGAAGGGATAGTTTCATGATCAGACTGCTGCTGAGACACTGCAGTTACTCAAATGGTCTGTAGGAAAAAGAAAAGGAAAAAGTGTTCTGGAATAAACCATGTTAANTCTCTCTCTCTCTCTCTCTCTCTCTCTCTCTCTCTCTCTCTCTCTCTCTCTGAGTGTGTGTATGTGTGTGTGCATGTCCTGTGACTGCACTCGTGTCTGAGGTGTTGAATAGGCCTAATTGTCAGAAATAGCAGATACTCGCAGCCTTCAGTTTTCCTGCTTGATCCCCCCCCCCACCCACNCACACACACACTCTCTCTCTCTCTCTCTCTACCACAACCCCTCTATCCTCCTACTACATGACCTCTCCTAAGAGATAAAAGTGCATCATCATACTCTCATACACTTGACACACATTATGAGAACTTTTCCATGTATTTTGCAACCACAGTAGGATTGGAGTTTTTTTCTCAATTTAAATTGTCCTAGTTTAATTCATCTGATTTATGCTTAATTTCAACTGCTGATTGAATACTGCTTTCCGTTGTGATCTCAGATATTACCAGTAGGGGGAGTTCTCACATTACAAGCAATGTATAAACCTGAACTATCAGAAAACATCATTCTTATTCTGTCTGTAAGCTCTGATTCATGATCACAAGGCAGATGTTTAATACCCTTTAGTTATTCATATAATTGTGCAGCTATGTTATCATGATGGCCGTTTAATGTCTGTTTCTCAATGACACTTTTGCTCTCATCCAAGTGCATTCATTGCAGGACAAAATGCTAGAAGACTAGATATGAACTGATCAATAGTAAAGGCACATTCCTTCCAGACTATGTCTGAGGCAAAAACCAGAAAAGCAAGATGGAGATGAGGAGAAAAAAACATGNGGCAGATTCCTTCCAGACTATGTCTGAGGCAAAAACCAGAAAAGCAAGATGGAGATGAGGAGAAAAAAACATACATTGATCGAACCAGGGTCACTTGGTGTTGGTGCATCTCAATTTGATGTAGGATGCACTCAACCTTTCTGCACACTCTTACAGAGGCACATGAAGTCACTGTTCAAGCAACAAGAGAGATCATGTTAGAGCTGATCAAATTCCCAGGGATAACTTGACCTGAAAAATCATTTTGCATTATTTCACATAGAGCAGAGGTGTTTGACTCTGACATTTTGTCAGGACTCTATTTCTTCCATTACTGACACTGAACAGTCATTATTTTTACTACCTTACTAAAAATGATTGTCACATATTGTTATTATTTATATGTATAGCATATAGAGAGAAGTTTACATCATGTTTTGTAAAGGTTTGTAGTCCACATTTATAAAACATGTGGGTAGCCAATATCTGACCAGAGTTAAATCAGCTTTGCTCTACTTTTATCTTCCCACAGGACCCAAGAGAACAACATCCACCTGGAAGGTCATATCAGACTGATTACTAACACCCAATTGTGCACCTCACCAGACAAGGGAGGACACACACTTAAATGAGCTGATAAAGGCTTCAGAACATTATTGTGCATCCTCCAATATTTCAGCCATAAATTCATTAATTATTATTCAAACAGGTGTAGCTGTAAGGAGTTTGAAAAAGGGCAGTGACTCAAAATAGATTTCTGAGAGAGTGTTGGACGGGAACAGTAGGGGGGAGGTGGTGAAGGGAGGCAGTCTGTTTAGATCTGCAGAGATGGAGAAAAAGAGTGTGACCAAATGTTGATCTAAATGCTCCATTAACTCAGTCAGAGTTATTAGAGCATGTAACATATTGTAAGGGAAACACTGACTGTTCTTTGCTGCTTTAGTGTGTAGCACTGATGAAACAACACCTGACCATTTAAGACCTATTAAACACCCAAGAACATATAAAAGATCATTCATAGAAACAGGCATTATATGGCAAGGATATGCATTTCCACAACTGGAACTTCTACTTTTTTAGAGACGACTTAAACAATAAAGAACGCAGGTATACAATGTGCTATACTGCACCTTATTGTGAATCTTGAGATGGTCTTCCCTCTATGATAAGCCACAGAGTAATGTTTTCCCAGTTTTGCAATGGAGTCTTTGCATAATTAGCACTCCCTGTTGGCTCCAGGAAGGCATTGTCATGCTCTGCACACATCAATGAGCGACANGCATAATTAGCACTCCCTGTTGGCTCCAGGAAGGCATTGTCACGCTCTGCACACATCAATGAGCGACACTCCAGGCCGCTGTTTGCCTCTGAACCTCAAAATGAGAAGCCACAACTGTGATAAAAGTAAAAGAAAAAATGCTAATGATTTGATCTTTCGCAAACATTTGAGTCTGAGTTTTTGCTTTTTGATGAATACTGTTGATTTTTCAACAGTATTATTTTTCATGACTAAAATGACAAGCTGTATGTTGTGTCTGCATGTTCAGATTTAGTCACATATAACTTTCTGTCTTAATAACTGACTGCAAAAATACAAAGCAGCATTACCTCAAACCTGCAGATAATGGATTACTCTTTTCAGTGGCACACTTTGTATTGTGAGATATCAATTTTGGGTTTTTTTGTTCACTCTTATGGACTGTGGGCAATGTCATTTCACTCAACTGTTTAGTTTTATTGTAAAAATAAAAAGTATCTTCTGTGAAACTGGCTGTATAATGTTCTTGTTGTCAAAAGCCATGGCTTGTGGTGGCTGGAAGTAGTGGTCTACCTATGGAGAGTCAAAAACAACAAAACAAGAGTGGTTGCATGCACCAAAACAAATCAGTTGGACAGATGTCCAACCCATTTCTAGGTACAATAAACAATCAACAACGGGTGACTCAAATCAGGGCCAGGAGGTTTCTCACATTCGAGTCATTAGTGATGGAGTCACCAGGTCACAATGCATTAGGGTCATAAAATCAATGTGCCCAGGGGGCAGAACATCTGTATGCATGATCAGCACAACAGGCATCTCACATTTTCAAGACATGCTCATTGCACATCTTTGTGTCACAATGTTAAACCAGACAGTTTAACACATAAGCCTGGTGTTATTTTATTCTGTTTTATATATTTGTTATTGTCAGCATGGCCTATGAAAAGAGCAAAAATTTGTTTCTCTTGTGTATAAGTATGGTTCAGTTAGCCACCACCAAAACTTCAATAATGCAGTTTATTCATGAATTATGCTGACGAAAGCAGAAGTATAGCTACATCAGCCTTACTAATGTCATTTTGGAGAATTTAAGTTAGTGAAAGTGCATAGAATTCTTGAAAGAAGCACAGAGCAGCACTAATCCAGGAACATGCCTGGCTATGGTTATACACATAGACTAGTGTGGTAAGTGTGATACAAACATTCAAAGAATTTCATGTATCCTAAATATATAAATCTAGAAGTAGGGATGGGAATTGAGAACAGGTTCCAGTTTAGAACCAGTTCCAAATACATCAGGATCGTATGCCTCCAAGCTTATCAATTCCTCCTATAGGTGCGCAGGTGAGTGGTGCTGATGGAACAGAAAAGGCAGAACTCATCTTAGAGGACAGAGCAGCCTCCAGACAGTCAAAAGCATAAACACGCTAAAGTTATCTTCAGCTAGTTCATCCTTAAAAACTGCAGCAGTTGCAAACATACTTTAATTTAATGACTAAATAATTACTTTTGTGAGATGAATGTTTACCTTATCTACCAGTCATGTTTCAAATATTCATCACCAACAGAGAAAATAGAACGCTTCTGTTGTCTCTGAAAATCACATAGGCCATTTTTTCCACACAAAGAACTGACCAATAAAGAATCAGGTTGATAATGGCATTAAGTGATATAGAGCAGTTCTGTGTATAGCAGACACCACTGAGCATGTGCAGGAATGCAGTGCTGTTTACAGAGGTTCACAAGCTTGTTGTGTTTCATAACACAACCTGTTTGTACAACATTGTACATTTCTCACAAAACTTTAGTTCAAAGTCAAGAAGTTTAAGCATAACAAGCAATTAAGAGATTTTTTGACAACAATGAAATGTTGAAAATTGCCAGCCATATTCATTAAACTGGAACAAAAACCAACAAGTTTTAATTTATAAAGCATGTTTTAGTCAGGGTTTATAAATTGTAGATTTGGTACATTTTTAAAAAATCAAAACCACTAAAAAGGTATATTTGTATTTTCATTCCAGACCATCTTTCCCCTCCTTGCTCATATCAGTCAGTAAACTTGATCTCAACAGTATTAGATAACATCAATATCCACCATAAATATCAGCACTCAGAGCTTTTTAATGGAAATGCATTTCCTCTCACTGAGGCTCTGCGCTATATCTCCGCACAGCTGAGTCCGTGCAAATTTTCTCTTAGACCACCTTTTAGTTTTTCAGTTCACCTATTTTGATATAATGGGAGTGGGTGTAATCTGTAACTTTTATTTTTCATAAAAGGATTATTCTCTTTCTCGTCAGAAAAAATGTGTAGTTACATAACAAATGAACTCATTCTCTTTAAAAAAATCCCTTGAGATCATTTTGACATTTGTGGATACTGTATTTAGTAACATGGACCACTGTTGGACAAACAGCAGTTGTGCAACAAAAGATTAAGTCAATTTTTATCTACCAATTCCTGGAATAATGTATTATATGAACACAGAATATTTGCAGTTGATTTAGGCCCTGGTCTCTGACCTCATAATCCCAAAAGCAAACACCAAACTCAACCTGCTGAGCTTGTGAGGTTGGGAAGTCATGTTAATAAGCATTTCCCTATGTCATGTCTACAGAAGGCCTTTCAAACTCACTTTGCATCATGACAACAAGGCAGCCAACTTTTGCAGCAAACATTTTTTTTTAGCATGAGATATCGGGGGTGTGGCCTGTGTGAAGACAGTCAAATGCTATGTCTCAAACTCATGCATAGGATTGGTAGCCCTGCCATTTAGGATGTAAGCATACAAACATTTTTTAATTAGCAGCAAAAAGTACAGCTCAGGCATGGAATGTTGTTAATATTTAGTACTGCTAAAAATTAATAACAGATTAAATTAAAATTTAATTTTGATCTGATGATGGCCTGAGAGACAAAGACATGAGACAAGACAAGGACATTACCAAAATCACAGTTCAAAGACTACAAAGTCAGTAGGATTCATCATCTTGGAACTATTAATATCTGAATTTCATCACAATAAATCAATTAATAGTTTTTGAAATATTACCGGTACTATGTTAAAATTGAAATTTAAAATCTTAAATTTCTGAAATTAAAGAAATAATTAAAGAACTAGTTGTGTAAGATTTACTGACATGTAGTGCAACAAGCTTGGAATACAATTATTAATTAAAAGAATGTTTTAATTAATAATTCTACAATAGTCCAGAATGGATTAATCAAACATTGGCTTTTTTTGTGATTTTTTCACCACCATGATTTTTACATGATCGGAAGGGGGAGGGGAAAGGTATTCAATTGGTGAGTGATTGATGCCACCAAATCTTATATAGTAGCCCTATGGCAGTGATCTACTATCTTTTAGAATTTGATTAGATTTAATACAAGGCTGTTAAATGAGGTTAGTCAATTTTAAATCAGATAAAAGGTCATGGAATGATTATTCATTATTGTGTTGTAATATCACACTGACTCACACAGTACAATCCATTATCTCTGCTTTAATAGCTGATGAAAAAGCATCACTCACACTAACTTTCCACATTGGGTATCAGAAACAGTCATGACATACATATTTATGAGAACATTAAAAATGTCAGAGGTCTGCAGAAGTGAAATATTGACGCAAGCAACTTGTCATGTCTTTAGCACAGTTTGCGGGTTTTTGACTCATAAATCAAAGGAAGTTCAATCGCTGACTCAGGTCACAAAGTGCTGCTGATGATCTGTCCAACATATACCAGCTTTTATCATGCAGCTGAAATTAAAACTATCACAGCCACTTCAAGATGATACAGTATATACAGTATCTTCTTTACTCTCATCCCTCACGAGAGTCGTTTCTCTCCACTGCAATCTTTTACGTCTTCTGTCCTCATTAGAGCCAGAGGCAGGATGGGGAGATGAAGGAGGATGAGGAGGAGGAAAATAAGATGAAGGAAGAGGAGGAGAAGGAGGAGGATGAAGAGGAGGAGGAGGGATGATTTAAAATCCAGGAGATGTTGCACGGTTAATAATGCAAGACAGCTGTCAGCATCCACAGGGGCGACAAACTAAAAATCAGCCAAGCAGCCTCCAAGTTAGTTGGGCATTCAAACTCAAAACAACAAACTACACCACATTTTGACTTCTACCACAGGAGCACATGCACATTATTTACATGTTATTAACTCAGACACACAGTCAGGGACATAAATAGACAACTATTACATGGACAGCACCTGTTTTTCCAGTCTTTGCACTGGGCTAATGTAACTGCCTACAAGCTGAAACCTTATGCTTTACAGTCACAAGAGAGAATGGTAATGGTCTCCTCATCTAGCTTTCTGCTTGAAGGCAAATGAGAGTATTTTACAAAATGTCAAACTCTTCCTTTAGCTCAGTGCATTTATGTAACCAAGCAAGAAGCATCACAATGTCTTTGCATGATATCTTTGCCTCTTTCCTTCTACACAGACATGATAATATTTTGACCACGAATGGTCTTCCCCCAGTCATTTATGGAAGAGCGATCCTCTTTCCCTTTGTGGTTTCAACAGTAATCTCTATGCTGTATTTGACTTCAGTTCAATCTGGCTCTGACATATGACGGCCAACCTGGAACAAGTGAGATGTGTCAACTGCATAAATACACACATGTTCCTCCTGACTTTAATGACTTTTATTTCACATGATTGATGACATTTCACAATGCTGGAATAACATTGCAATATAATTATTTTCAATAAGCTGATTATATCCTCCATGATGTATATTTCAATATTTAAGAAAAAACAATCTATTGAAAATGGAGCTTAACCGAAGACAATGAGATTTAAGCCTTGGCATAGACAACAAAGTTAGTAATACAATAATATAGTAATCAGAGACATATATTTTTAATAACATAAGCAAACTAAGGGGTATTTCTGCTTCTGTTTCAGATCCTTAAAATGAAGTCAGAATAGTAAATCCATTAATGAAGTCATAAAGGGAACAGATAAGAGACATGATTTGTTTCTTTACTGTGTTTTTGTAAGAGTTGTTTTTTTACTTGTCGCACAGCATACAGCTATGTGACACTGACAGCAGAAACAGGATAGAATTGTAATAATGATCCTGCATTAAACCATGTTTCCCAGAAAACATCCACATACTATAAGCAGAGGGCTGTGATTAATAGATGCAACCACAAGAGAAGCAGAGCCTTTTAAATCCCTTAAAGCTCACCACAAGGCTGTTCCCAAAGCAGAAGATTACTTAAGACTGTCACAGGCACGCTACAAATCTGTTTAATTTACAACAGTTCTCTCCCTTGCGTTATCTCAACAACACTGGGTTTTTTCTCTTGATTGCGGTTGTTTTAGTTGCAGTGTGTAGGATGCCTCTGGACTCTGGATAGCCATTATCATGACACAGATGTCAGGCACCAAATCAGATGGCACCAGGGTTGTAGTTGCAAATGTAGCTTTCTAGATTTGCAAATGAGCCACCCATTGCCTCCAAATGCCAAAGAAATCTGAATTTAATCAATGGGGAAAATACAAAGGAGTGGAACAAAGGGCTTTGTGGTAATGCCACAGTATTACACTGTTCTGTTACATGCCAAATAGTGGAAACCATGATGTAGTTAAATTCAACTCTGAAAACTCCTCATTTTAGTTTTATGACCAGTAATAACTGTTTTGATTCACATATAAGCATGTGTGAGTGTGCACACACATGAATAAAAATTAATATAAGTTCAGATATCCCAAGATATGAGTGGAGTATTAGTCCACATGTCATGTGATATGCTTCTTTATTAACATTTTAATAACTGGGTCCACTAGAGAAAATTGCAGAAAATTTAATATCCAAGAATTCGCAAGTAGCACCACTGAATATCACTGTAACAAATCGACCACAATTTTGCACACACAATGCAGCCATATATTGCACTAGGTTTTGACCTAGCCATGTTACATTTCACAGTACGAAAAGCAAAAAGGATCCATTTTATTACTCCATTTAGGTCCTTCAGCTTCAGGATCCTTGTATCATGTGCACTGGCTTAGTGTCACATTGCTATGACTTACTGGGACACTTGAATAAAGAGCTGCTGCTAATGCTATTAGTAACACTTGTGTTTTTCCTACAATGAAAATTCAAAATGTATGCATTCAAAAAGGTTGATACAGGTAGGCTATATTTTATGGGATTAGCATCACAAATTTGTATCCTTGAATTTCATGATTTTCCCTTATCTTTCCTGTCTGTATGCAAATTTTGACTTAATTCAACTCTCCATTACTGGAGGTGTGCTGCACCAACACAGAGCTCTTTCACCTCTGATGCTCATTCACAGGCAGCATCCCTGAATCTGCTGAGTGAGTGTCCAATCTTGACTGGAAGATGGGCATATGGGAGAGCACCTGAGGGCAAACCTGCACCTGAATAATGGATACATCCTCCAGTCCCAAAGTGACTCAGTCATTCCCTTGTCATATACTGCCTTGGGCATCAGCAGCCTTTATATAGCATCTAAGGCCAGCCCCACTCTGTCTGTCTGTCTGTCTGTCTGTCTGTCTGTCTGTCTGTCTGTCTGTCTGTCTGTCTGTCGGACTGACTTCCCAATAGTGCATTGTGAGATTTGACAATACTGGCAGGACAGAGAGAAGAATGAAGACTGATTAGATAAGAGGAGTTGAAAATCTGTTTCTAAAATCCTCTTACTCATATTGGAGTCACTGCAGTACATTCACGCATGAAGCATGTGTCTTATGCAATCCAGGCTGTCAGGTTTTGTTTTGGCTGGCACTTTAAAGGCCAGAGTTCAAGGGAATTAGAGGAGATGATGCACAGGGGTTTGGGATGGTGACCTCATCCTAGTATCTGATAATAGTCCAGCAGCTAATGATGGGAACTGAGAAGGTGTGCCAGAGTGCCTTGAGAGTGAGAGCTAATATTAGAAGCTGCAGAGAGCATCTATGTGCCTGCTGATCGAAAAGGTGTTAAATCAATTACATTAGCAAACACACAAGCAAGTTGTCTGGCAAGCAAACACACATACACACACATACAGTATGAGCAAAAAATAGAGAATTGATTCCCCTTCAGCTGCCTGTGTCTTCACCTCCACTGAAAAGAAACCTCCTCAGTGTGCTCCATTATTCACAGCCCAGAGCTGAATAAACAAAGGCAAAGGCCTTTGATCCAGTGATGCAACAGGATACTTGTCTCAGAAACGCCAAAGGACATTCCGTCCAACTCCTTCTCACTCTGTCACCCTCCCATCAATGATCTCCCCTTTCAGCCCTGTATCTGCTCTCTTCCATGTCATTCTCCTTCATGGACTTTCAAATACCGCTCCCCATCCCATCTGCAAGAACACTTCATCGGCATTCCATAAAAAGGTGCAGCAAATTTATGCTTTCAGGCTACATTAACTCTTCTGACTCCCAAGATATAGTCACTCATCTTCTCAATTACACTCCCTTCCAATATCCTATAGCTCATTCAAATGTAATGTTTCCATATTTAACTCTCTGAGGGTTTTAGAGAAAATGATCCACCATTAAGTAGATCACATACACCAGATAAAAGCATCAATTTTAAATTGCATTATTTGAGTAATATATTCATATGTCATTATATTAATATGGCAATTTCAAATGATATACTCTGCTTCTTCTTTTTAAAATGAGGAAACATTTGCATCTCGAAAGTGTAGCTTAATCTTCTGGTAGGATATTCAGAAGTGAATCTTGTGACTTCCCATGCATTGCTCTCCTCTCAGCCTCATTAGAGCAATCCACTCCAAAACTCAGATGCAATTTTCTGTCTCGCCTGGAGCACAATCATTGCCGTTTGACTGGAGAGCTGTAGAGAAGACCTCCTCATCCAGGCTTGATGTGCCACTAGTGGCCACTGACACAGGCCCTGAAAACTGCGAAGTAAGGAGGAAAAAAAAGCCAAGTGCTCAGTAAACAAGCCCTGTAGGTGAGCATTTTAACCTGTGCACTCTGGCTTGATGGGCTCTTAGCAAAGATAACAAGAGTGACTCCAGGTTATACACAGTGTTAGTCATTTGCAAGGTACGGGAAGTCCTCTCCCAAGTAACAGACTCTGTGTTCATTGCTACTGTTGCTGCCTCGCCTGATGCACCTCTCTGATGCTTCCAAAATGGCTCCAGATCAGGGACTTACAGTAGGAGAGATGCTGAGTCAATAACTGAACATGAGGTAAAAACACAGAGGCACATGAAGCTGACAGCTGAAAATAAGATGTGTAGGCTAAAACTACTGCAGTAATTCCTAACCAGCAGCACATATATCCTTATAACGCTCAACAAGCTGAATTGTTGTTTCTGACACATGAAGCCAAACATTTTTAAAACAATGAGTCACTAGTTATTTAGAGTCTCTTCCTGCCTTCTTTAGGGGGCCTCGTCTTATTGGCCGTGTACAGGGGCATGGCTCTTATTGCAAAGACAGAGGATTAGCGTTGTTTTCCCACACAGTTAATTAGTAGAGAATCATCTGTTTCCTTCGGGAACAGCCAGCATGCATCAGCTCCTTTATCTTTGCCCTGAGGAATGGATTAACAGGTATTAGACATACAGACTGGGAAATGTGTTGTCTTCCAATATCTGTCTCTTTATTCATAATATCAACAAAACAAAATTATATATTTTGTTATATTTACAGCTCAGTTGCAGATTTAATATTTGCCAGATATAGCTTTAAATAGATCCATGATGGGTCCTTGGCTTGACAGTTTCACCTAACAGAGGTAATTATGCCCAGTTATTATAGCAAAGCTTGTAACTGCATTAGTGACAGCTTTAATTAGAGACACAATGTGTGCCCTGCTGCCTGAGCACATCCATTGTTAGGGCTCATATTACCTCAGTGTAGGCTGACACCTGCAGCCTTTTCTCCATGATTTAGAGTACTGGTCCCCACTGTCAAGGCACACATGGCTGAAGCACTGCCTGTTGCTAAGCAATGGGAGGACAAGACGTGCAAAGATTAGATTACAAACAGATTTGCTTTTATTGATGCATGTGCCGTCCATGTGGGCTTTTTTCTCTGAGATATTATTGTAGAGTGACCTCGTCCCATCCCTGCACTTCTGATCAAACACAAAACTGAAAATGTTGCCATGGAAACCAAGAACAGTCCAGATGCAGGCTAAACAAAGATTACAGTGAAATGTGCTTGCTCCTTAGGCCCTTTCCATTTGCTATTGGGACCATTCTTGCATTCATATGTCTTTTTTGATTCATATGATTTTTTTTGCCAGAGGGAGTTAACTTAATTCCTAATGAGATAAACATCTCACTTAATTATAGCTAACTATGTCAGAGACACTACTATTTGACTGACTAATCTAGAATTTTTTTTAAAAAAGTGTCTTTGGTACAAGCTTTCCCAGGCTGTTTATTTGGATAATTATAGAAATTATAGATAACTATAGCAACCAAACCCAGTTTCAGCATTAATTTGAACAGATTTGAAAAATTATGAACCTGTCCTTGAGAGCCATTAACTGTTTTTAATGACTAGCAAGGTATTGTTGTAGATTCATCATCACATGGGCTTACAAACCATTCAGTATTTTAAAGTCAATTTAAAGAAAAACATAATACAGTAAGAGGGCAACTACATATGGGCAAAATAAATCACTGAAAAATAAATCATTGAGTACCCAGCTGTAGGTCTAATGTCCACAGCCAGCATGGAGTATAGTTGCATTCAGTCGTGTATGTTGTGTAAACCTGTCAGCTTGGAGGTGAGTGTGTGTTTACCATGTCAGCAGAGAAGACAGGTGAAGCACAAAAAGAGCCTGCCGTATGTAAATATCATTCACATCAGTGTGATTGTAAAAACTAAACAGGCTCAAAGGCACAGAATGAGGTCAAAAGCTCTCAGAGTGCTGGATCTATTGTAACTATATGTTCTGATTAGTGAAACATGATCAGTTCATCTTGGGTGAAAGACATGGCATCCTGGCTGCTGAAGTGCTTGTTAGAGGCACTTAACAATGCTACTACTGCTTAATGATTATTATGTGGTCGGGAGTTTATGCCTGCTTTGACTCATAGCTTTGCAGAGAAAGGTTTTATTTAATAATTGGTGTTGGTCTGTCCATCCCTGTTCTTATGGACGGGTGCTGACTCTCCAGGAGACAATCTGCATTGACTGAGACATCAATGTGCTTGAAACAACATCTGAGCAGGTATACAGAGAAGAGCAAGAGGAGGCAAGGCCACCTCAGATTTGCCACAGAGCCAAAACAGTCAACGAAAGGCCGCAGGCAGTTGCCAGGCAACACTATCCCTATCACAGCAGGAAGTAGACTGAACAGAGTATTAATCACTTTCAGCTTCATCTCACAAGAGGCACAGACCTACAACGCTCTGGTCAGATGGAGGTCTCACACGATGTTCAGTCGCAGTGATTCATACCTGAATTTCCTGGCATTATACTCAAAGCCCAATAAAAAAGACGTCTCCAGGTGACATATTTACATAACTAATATAACACGTTAATATCACAAGTGTGTTTGAGTCTGACTTTTTTTAACATGAAAAAAATCCCCTGTCAAAGAATTCATATTGTACCAGGACAAGTTATTAATAGTAATAGTTGTTTCTTTCACTTGCCAAAACATATCTTTTCAAGACATACCAAGAGTTCACCCAACAGAGTTTCTGAAATTATATTCTTTGTTTGTCTGTTTCACACAGGAAGGATCCAGAACTTGCATCTAAACTAAATCAACAGATTGTACAAAATGGGTGAAAACTAAGTGGCATTTGAAGTCACAGGAAGGTCACTATTTCCCATGTGATTGGCATTTTCACTCAAGCATAAATAAATCTGCTCTTGGTCATATGAGTTTAAATTCAGCTCAGATCTGCAAAAGAACAGTCATTTAAGAGAAAGTGAAGGCCTGCACTCTTTGATATATCATTCTGTGATCACATAATAATTCATGAGACATAAAAATTATTGTGTGTCCCTTGTTTCTCATCTTCATCTATGAAATTATTTCTTGTGGCATTTTGAGTAGGAAGCTACATGGCTGCAGCAGCTTATTGGCATGCACAGGCTCTCACAGCATTGCCAAAGCTAGGCATGCTGCAGCAGATCTGTGAAATGAGGAGAACCCAAAAAAAAATCTCTAAAAGCAGGGTGTGGGTGGATTCACTTGAGTAAAAAAATGACAAGGTTTCCCCAGCTCTGTTGGCACTCATAAACAGACTTAATCAAATACATAAACAGTCTGCACAAAATGGCAAGAGATGGATGAGAGAGTCATTGCAAAGCTGGACATGCTGGGACTGTCTGTACATGTACAAATTTTAAGATTTAATTATGTCTCTTTGCCATCAAAAGCCCTGCACACACAATGATTCAATGATGTGACACCTAATATTGTATAGAAATAAAACATATTTTGCTGAACCAAGATGATCAAGTTTCCCAGTTCTGCATTGGCTCAAGTTGGCTGCATTGTCTGCTTCAGTCAGAAGACCTCATGACAATGCAAGCAAAGTTTCAAATGTATCTGTAATCCCCAATTTATGTAACAGACAACCTAATAATAAATCTGTTACTCATTCTTGGCACCAGAATAATTCACAAAACAACGATTGTCCAGTTTAATTAGGAACCTACGTGTGTGGCAACAAAACAGGAAGCATGGCAGTAGTCAGAACATGCAGTGATTGTTAACATATTCAGCTGTCAGATGGTGCTGTGATGATGAGGTGTAAGGAAAAGAGAAAATGTGTGACAGCTTTGTAGGGCCACTTTCAGCCTCATGTAAATGAAATATATGTCTTAATTTAGGTGAGCATACAAGAACACGCATGCCATGTCAAAAACTTACTCTGGAAAAATAATTTTAATTTATAGTTGACTATGAAATTGCAATCAGATGTCTTTATGACGTGGCACCAGGAGATGTTTAAAACACGAGAACCATTTAAAATCATATTCATCCAAGTTTACCGATGAGCAATACAAGAATGTTATGTCTACATGAGTAAGAATTCAATATATAAAGATTTATAATTTGACTTAATGGTAGTGCTCTGGATAAGGGATCATCCATTGTGTGCTTTTGAATCTTGAGAGCATAAATGTGCACAATTCATATCATCAGGTTATTAGGTTGTTAGTTGAAAGAAATAATCACTGCTCATTAGAAGAGTGGATGCAGCTTAATAATAATGATGATGATGATATTATTATTCATTGACCTACATCATACAATTTTATGAACATTAAAAACGTTTCTGCTTTCTACTTTTAACTTCTCCTGGCTGGTCCGATTTTTTCATTTTAGTTTCCATGCGCTCTCTGTGCGTCTCCAGCAGCGCATCTTTGGTGCATTCGAATTCAGTAAACAGCGCCTTCTGGGTTATGAGCGCACTGCTTCTGCCGAAAAACACGTCAACCACTGCAGCAGCACTGCACAAAGACAGCAGAAGGCCTACGAGGAGTCACAGAGAGGCTTGTCAGCTACAGACTTCTCTTTCTTAATCATCTCCAATGGCTGCTGATGAGACCCGACAGCAGCCGAACCTGCTCAAAATGCGCCAATTATCTGCAAAGGACAGATGCGCTGTCGTGTGCGTACAAAGCAATATGCTATATTGAAATCAAAGACAGATTATTAAAACAGAGTCGTTTAAGGGTGATTGTCAGTAGGTAAAAGGACGCATGCTGTCTGCTCTTTACGTAATCTTTTTTCTCTCTTTTTGCGTAATTTTGCGCTGTGTATTGGATGCCGCGTGGACCGAGATTATTTTGGCGAGGATATCTCTATTGCTCTCCCTCCTCCGTGCATCCGCTGTTGTCCTCAATACCAGACACACATACTCAGTCAGACGGGAACTATCTGTATGCAGCAACGTTGCAAACAGACGAGGAGCCGTTTTAATGAAATCCAACATCGCTGCAACTCGGTTGAAGGTAGGTGGCTCTCTCGGCTCTCCATCTTTCGGCTCACGTTTCCATGTTGTACTCGTTTGTTGTCGAACAGAATGGTGCAATGCAACGTTTGCACAGCTCTTCCTCAAATGGACAAGGACGACTCAGAATATGGTATTATACAATATTGAGATGAATTTACATGTTTGACACCTTTTATTTCTTTGCTCGTCCTTGTGTTGATGTATTTTGTGATTATGTTTGTGCGTCTTAGAGAGATAATTGTGCAACGGGGAGAAGGAAAGAAGGAAATGGGGAGAGGGGGAAAAATCAATCTATGTCTCCAAGGAGTGTGAATACACTAAGTTAGCGTGAGTACGGCGTGTGTATTTGAGCATTGTACAAAGCAGCAGGGGAAAGTTTGTAGCTAGTACAAAGGCTTCATGCGTGAGAAACCTGAAAGCAAGACAGAGAGATAGTGGTTTCATGTAAGATTGCATGTTCGCATGGGTGCAGAGGTGGAAAGTAACAAGGGACATTTACTCAAGTACTGTGCGAAATACTTGTAGAATACTTTACTTGCTTATTTTGATTCTGAGACTTTGCGCCACTACATGTTTACAATTCAAATGAGTTATATAGGATACATCCATGTGTGGCTGTTTTTGCTTCATCATTTGCATATCAAGCTTTTATTTGCAAAACAAATGAGAAGCTCATAAAATATAATGGATCTCTAGAGTTAAAACCACTCAATATATGTATATTGAATAATAGAATAAAATAGAATGTCACTACTTTTTATTCTAAATGCCACATATGCTAATATTTATTCACTTCTGTTTATTCTTGATGTTGCAGTGATATAGAAAATGTGGCCCACAGATTAAGATACAGCAGATGTGTTAAACTCACTGGATTGCAATTGAACAACTAAGAATAAGTTGCACTTATGCTGAAAACAAATATTGAACAGCACCAGAAATGGCAGCATTAGCTGCATAGTGTGAGTTGCTGTGTGAAAAGATCTTACAACCAATATGCGAGTGATAGAAATCCCTGTTTTTAATTGTGATAGTGACCTATTTGTTTACATTTGGAACAAAGCCTGTCTTCAAAGTATTTTCAATGTCTGTGGTACATTAATTCTCCACTGCATATCTATCTATCTATCTATCTATCTATCTATCTATCTATCTATCTATCTATCTATCTATCTATCTATCTATCTATCTATCTATCTATCTATCTATGTGACAATACACACTTATTTGTTATAATATCTGTTTATAGTCCTTGTTTTTACTTTTTTCAGCTTTCAATCAGCAATGCCTGGGAATCCTCCAGCTGCTCTTCCATGCTATTTCTGAGAATGGGATCATAAACCTCTCTGGGAAATAGATCAACTGCTATTATGTTGCAGCCTTCCGCTAGAACAGGTGACAACCTGTTGGAAACGTTACCTCAGTGGAATAGGTGTCCAAGATGGGCCCTCCTCCTTACCATTTGCATGGCTCTCCTCTGGCTTCCAGGAGCAGCGGGATCTACCCTAAACTGCCATAAGACTTGCATTTGCGCCTCAAACATAGTGAGCTGCGCCAAGATGAATATGACCACTATCCCAACAGAACTACCACTCTACACTGCTGTGCTGGATCTCAGCTACAATAACATAACAAGGTTGCGATCAGAGTGGACCCCAGTGAAGCTCCTGAAGCTCCATAACCTACTGCTTAGCCACAATGGTCTCCACTTTCTGTCTTCAGAGGCGTTCATATATGTGAAGCACCTGCGCTACTTGGACCTGTCCTCCAACAACCTGCGGCAGCTGGATGAAATAATCTTTGACCCTTTGGTCAACCTGGAGGTCCTCTTGCTGTACAATAACCAAATTTCTCAGATTGACCGTTCAGCTTTTGTTGGCGTGATCAACCTTCAGAAGCTCTACCTTAGCCAGAACCAAATCTCCCGCTTCCCTGTGGAGCTGGTCAAGGAAAAGTACCGACTGGATAAACTTAGCCTCCTGGATGTGTCCTCCAATAGGGTCAAAGTGTTGCCCATTGATGAACTCCAGGTGTTGCCTGCCTGGATTAAAAATGGCCTCTACTTCCACAATAACCCTCTCCTGTGTCACTGTGACCTCTATACACTCCTGGCCCATTGGTACATTCGGAAGCTCAACTCTGTTGTTGACTTCAAAGATGACTATACATGTGTTTTACCTGGCCCGCAGAAAACCCAAGTTGGCATTTTTGATCTCAGTGGCGACACCATGAACTGTAGCACATTCAAGGAGGCAGATGAAGAGGCTTTTCTGGAGCAAACGTTGACCCTTCCCTGTGACACCAAACACAGGGTCACATCAAAGACGTGGACGATGCCGGGTAACATGGTGGTGACACCTGGAAGCAACCAAACAGCCAAAGCCTTGCCAGATGGGAGTCTGCAGATTAGTCCAGTGAGGCTTGACGACTCTGGAACCTACACTTGCTTTGCAATGAGTGAGGCCTTCAATGAGACGATCTATGTGGTGCTGAAGGTTCACAACTTCACCATGCATGGGGGAGGGGAGACCCTGAACACAGCATACACCACTTTGGTAGGCTGCCTGGCCAGTGTGGTGCTAGTGCTAATGTACCTCTACCTGACACCATGTCGCTGCTTCTGTTGCCCAAACAAGGGTAAGAATCGGGGTGACGACAGCATCCACTCCTCCATGCTCAGTGTGACACCTACCCATGAGGACCCAGCACTCAAGGCTGAGCTGAACAGGCATGTGGCATTCATAGACTCTAAGGATTTGCAGGGCCAGAATGGCAAGCTGAACCCAAATGGGGATGAGGATGATGATGATCTAGATGCAGAGGCCGGATCTCTTATGAAGGGAAAGAGGAAGAAGTCAGTAGCAGAGTCCATTAGCTCTGTCTTTTCAGATACTCCCATGGTGGTCTGAGATGGCAACAACAACGTCACAGGAATGCATGTAAATGGTACAATGCCATGTTTTGAGTTCATGCAAACTCTGACTTTGGGGGAGGAAATGAAGAGATATTCATCTATAACTGCTGGCAAGTAATAATAAGGATCTCAAAGGGAGTAAAAAATGAACTCTCTTGTCAACAAGAACAATAAACAGGACTTATCCAGCATTTTAATCTGTAGCACTTAATATTCATACTGTGAAGGAAGTGCAGTGTACAAGGACAATGAAAACTACTGAAGTCTTACGAGAGTAGAAGGTAGATGATATGTTGTTATCAGTACTCAGGAAGTGGTTATCAGTTGCTTAAGTGTGGGAAATACATACAAAGAACAGATTCAATTAGATTTGGAAACAAAATAGCTTACATATACTTCTTCTTTTGGCTGTTCCCATCAGGGGTTACCATGGATCATCTATTTCTGTTTTTTTTCTGTTCTCTGTTTCCTCTTCCTCTGTCAAGCCAAATACCTGCATGTCTTTGGCATCCTTCTCCCAATATAACCAGCATCTCTCCTCTGCATGCCAAAACGATCTCAAACTCTATACCTAACTATCACACCTAGCTGTCTCTCTAATCTCATTCACCTTCATCATCTTTACTTCTGGCATCCTCATCATTCCACTGTCTTCCATCCCATTCATGCACATATATTCTTCTTGCTCTTGTTGACTCATTCCTCTGATCTCCATGCTCTCCTCAACCTTCTCCATACTCTCACTACAGATGACAATATCATCCACAAACATAAAAGTCCATGGAAACTCCTGCCCAATCTCATCCATCAACCTGTCTGTCACCATTGCAAACAATAAAGGGCTCTGAGCCGTTCCATAATGTAATGACACCTTCAACCCACCCGTCACTCTAACCACACACCTCTCCACTGTCACCCTGCTGTCATACATATCCTACACTGTAACTGTTCATATGTACAGTAGCATATATTGAAGCCACAGCTCATAGTTAGATTTATTACAAAGATTAGAATACATTACATCTTACGTAAACATTAGAGCCTCTGTCCTCTGTCAACACAGGGACAGAGATTTTCATAGACATACCGCTGTCACCAGGCTATGAATACATTTGTCGTTAACCTTGAGTCATCTATAGAGATCAGCATGGCACAATACATGAGATCCTAGTCTGATCTGCATGAGTGGGATAAAGTAAATGTGTATCTATCAGACATATAGACATTTATATTAAGAAAGTGGTAGCAGTGGCTATTTCAATCCTACTTTATAGTTGGTACTTAGTTGTACTGAGATACAGTTTATGATTGATCCTTATTCATATTCATACCCATATGTATAATTATATAAGAAAGAGCTGTTTTCCCTTTGCTATATTAAGGTATCAATTGACAGATATATGGTATAAATTAGTTACCCACTTTGAGGTAGGTCATTGTTTATTAATGAATTTTATATCAAAATGAGTGCCTCTATTGCACATCTAAAGAACAACCCCAGAGTAACTTGTAAGCCCTCCACAATTAAAAATGTGCAACACATCCGGCAAAAACACATTAGGCACAGAAAAGTATTTTGTCTTTACTGAGTATTAACATAATTGTCTCAGACAGGTATGGTAATTCTGGACTTCTGTATGTTGTACAAGTCCACAGAAGTGCCACTTACTGCAGAGTTTGAATACTCCATTTGGCCAAGATATAGCATTTGTTTTTCTCAGTCACACTGCCAGGAAGATAATTATCAAAGCTAAAAGCTGCCAGATCAAGTTTAATTTATTATTTTCTGTATGTAAAATGTGCACCTGACACAAGTTCCTGAAATATTTTGATGCATGGTGTTCAAGAGAACATGCACCACAATCAACATATACTCATTATGAAACTGTACCTGAAATGGTACCTGAACTCCAGACTCCTATATGAGCATAATATACCCCTTTCCAAAACCATTACCATCCACTGTTTAAAAGTAATTGTGTTTTATGATTTGGTTAATGTCTGATCAGGTTTAGGGATAAAAAACAAAACAAAACACATAGTTAGGGTTTAGGAAAGATCATGTTTGGGTTTGGGTTAAATGATCACTTGAAACATAGTTTCAGATCGGA
>JANJYP010050776.1:0-13018 GCA_024605115.1 Rastrelliger brachysoma | reverse complement strand
CTCAATGGATTTTTCATCTTCCAGCTTTCAAAGAAATATGGGTCTATATTTACGGTTTACTTTGGAACCAACAAAGTGGTTGTGTTGGCTGGTTACAAGACTGTCAAAGAGGCTCTGGTAAGCTACTCAGAAGAGTTTGGAGACCGAGACATCAACCCCATTTTTTATGACATCACTCAAGGTCACGGTATGACCTTTCTTTCCAAACCCTTTAATACACAAAAACAAATGCGACACTTTAAACCATAGGCAAAATCATATGTCATGTTCTATTTGTCATCTCCTGATTCCGCATTATATCTGATAAAACAGGTTTTTATTTTTAGGAATTTTGTTTGCAAATGGAGAATCCTGGAAAGAGATGAGACGTTTTGCCCTCTCCACCCTAAAAGACTTTGGGATGGGTAAAAGAGTTACTGAAGATAAAATCTTGGAGGAATGCCACCATCTGATTCAAATTCTTGATGAGTATAAAGGTACAGAGTTAATATATAAAAGTGATATAACATTACATGGTGTCCTGATATACAAAAATAGCCTTGGGATGGAGGTGAGGTATAGTGGTATTTCCACCAAATGGTCTGTTATTTTCCATAACAGAATATCATATATGCATTATTGTTCTCATGTAAATGTTATTTTATTAGGAAGATAAGCTCAATCATCCACTTTTAATATAATGTCTTTGTAACCAGGATGAGTCACATTTTTTTTTATTAATAGAATATTTTAATTTAGAATACCATCATGATATGCTATCATATGCACTTGCTATGTTTGATGTGTCTGGCCAACCAATCAGAAATTAAATCTTTCGAGATAATTTAGAGCAGCATATTTTATGTAATACCACAGTTTTTAATATTTCAGTGTTTCTTGCTGCAGGGAAACCATTTGATACAACATGTCCAGTGAATTATGCAACATCCAATATTATTTCCTCTATCGTGTATGGAAGCAGATTTGAATACAGTGACCCTCGATTCAAAAAGTTGGTGAGACGAGCTTGTGAGAACACCCGTGTTTCTGGTTATGCACTTGTCCAGGTAAAATAATGAATGATTTTTTTTTTGTTTGGTTTATACTTAAATCTTCTTACATCATCTGTTTTGTTTTTACTATTTTGTGACAGCTTTACAACATGTTTCCTCGGCTGTTCAGTTGGATACCAGA
The DNA here is from genome assembly GCA_024605115.1 of Rastrelliger brachysoma. Lineage (NCBI taxonomy): Eukaryota > Metazoa > Chordata > Actinopteri > Scombriformes > Scombridae > Rastrelliger > Rastrelliger brachysoma. Next base: position 11,845 of record JANJYP010050776.1, on the reverse strand, counting down.
ACGACAACTGATATTAAAAAATGTTGAGATGAATGTTGAAGATGTCAAAGATTTTATCAAGAATCTGAAAGAGACACTGGACCCTCAAATGTGCAGGGGGCTTGTCGACTGTTTTCTGATTCGGAAGCAAAAAGAGGAGGTATGACAACAACTTTGGTGTGTTTCAGTCAAGAAAAGTATTGCAATCTCTTACAGGGCTTTTTTTTAAAATGACAAACGGTATTGTTGTTCTTTCTCTTAGGACTCATGTGTTGCCAACAGTCATTTTCATGAGAACAACTTGATAGTTACAGTGAATAATCTGTTTGCTGCTGGTACAGACACCACAGCAGCTACACTGAGATGGGGTTTGCTTCTTATGTCCAAATATCCACAAATACAAGGTAAGGACACATACGAAACTTGTGAATGTTTTAACCTGTGAATGGCCTGACATACTTTACAAAGAGAAGGCCAAAGGAATATACTGTGACATACTCATGGAATACATACATGTTTTTGAAATGAACAGAAAAATCAACATTCTTAGTTTATGTCTCCAGAGCAGGTCCAGGATGAGTTGAGCAGGGTTGTTGGAAGCCGTCAGATCCGAGTGGATGATCGGAAAAACCTGCCCTACACTGATGCTGTTATTCATGAGACACAGAGATTTGCCAGCATTGTCCCTCTGTCACTTCCTCACAAAACCAGTCGAGATGTCATCTTCCAGGGCTACTTTATCAAAAAGGTCAGTTGTTCAGGGTTATTTCACTGCTTTCCAACATGAATTTGTGCATATATTCACCCACCTCCGACAACTGTTGAAACAGTGGTGACATCTCTGGGAAGATGATAGATATACTGTCTTTTACATACAGGGGACCACTGTGTTTCCTCTGCTCGCTTCTGTCCTGCGTGATGAAAATGAATGGGAGAGCCCACACACTTTCAACCCTTTCCACTTCTTGGATAAAGAGGGTAGATTTGTCAGGAGAGATGCCCTCATGGCCTTTTCTGCAGGTAAAAAAACTTGCGGTCTTTATGCTCATACGAGAATGATCCAGTTTGACTCAGCAACTTTTTGTTCTTACAGGTCGCCGCGCATGTGTTGGAGAGAGCCTGGCCAAGATGGAGCTATTCCTATTCTTCACCACCCTCCTCCAGCACTTTCGTTTTACTCCTCCACCTGGAATGACAGAGGATGACCTGGATCTGACTCCTGAGGGTGTTGTCATCTGTCCTTCACATCATGAGCTGTGTGCTGTCCGTCGACAGTGAGGCAGCTTTATAACTAACTACCTGTGGCAATGGCTTATTTTTGTTTTATTCATCCTAGTGGATGTAGTAACTTCATCACTTGTTAGTTCACCACTCTGATTTACATGCTGAGTAGGGATGTATAGATATAAAACTTATAATTATCATAGGTAAAAATATTATACTTGTGATAAACTCCAGTGCTCCAGTGTCTAGTATGAGTTTTTTTTTAACTTTCTAATTTTAACACAATAGTCTAAACAACTTGTTGGAATTTAAATCTGAGGCTCAGTATGCATATGTTCCTGCATGTCATCATTTTTGACTAGTGTATTATATTGCAACAAATGGTACAAATCATGCAATTTATCTACAGCAAAATCATTTGCACCCGATTCCTCAAATGGTGTGAAATTATATTTAAACTTATTGATGATTGACTGTCAGCGTTATTTTTGTCATTAGTTGAACAACATCCTAATTTTTCTTTGTGCATGTTGGAGTAAACAAATCACTATAAGCCACATTAAACCTGCTTCTGATAATGTTTGAGTGAAAGTATTATTTAGCAGAGCTGTGAAAAGAGTAGATATAGCAGTGGCTAACATACAGTAACTTGTATTTAGCACATTACTTGTTGGACAACCAACAGTGTGATGGAGACAATCCTCAGCTGTTAAGTGATTACATCTCACTGTATTTCTTGTTAAACAATTTAGTCTATTTAGTATTGTAAAAGAACATTTCTGTTGAACTCTGAATGGAGTTCAACATCCTCAGGGCCAATGAGCAAAAGCTGCTTAGCCAGTTTCTTTGACATCTCTCTTCTTCTAAATGCATGCAAAGAACAGATTGAATTTCTTCTGTTACTGTTTTGCTGAAAACCTGTTGAGAAGGGGCGTTGATCCGTAAGCAGAGAACATTAGATCCTTTTTCTCTCACACTACATAGCCACACACACTGTTGCTCCCACTCCTGTTTGCTTGCTCCAGTTTCTGGGAGATTGAATCCTATTTGTGGGTGTCAGGGAGCCTCTAGCAGAAAACATTTGCATGAATGTATAAAACCCCCCAGATACGACCTAAAAAGAGGACATGTCTGAGGATGTTTAGTCACCCTAATGAACACTCTGAAGTAGCTTTTTATTCCTCAAAGTGCAGCCGGAGACCTGGGGAGGTTTTTGTCGTCCACTGTATAAAGTTGCTGGTGCTGTTCCATAAAAGTACACAAAAATGTTTGAGAAATGTATTTCTCCATACTGCTGCGATCCAAGTGTCCTGAGTCCAGAGTTTACTTGAAACAGCATTATTTAGTATATTTTTATTACCTAAACAGTCAGCTCTTTAATACAAAAATCATTGAAATGAATGGAGGACTCAGTGAGTCCTTGTCTTAAATATTACACTGTACAAAAATTGAAACTGCATATGAACTAATATTCTGCAAGAACACTGACTGACCTAAGGCAGATATAAGGATCTAAAAATTTCCCTCCAGCCTCTCGTAAACTGGAATTATTTCACTTTTGGGCTGAAATAATTTTTTTTTGTATAAATGAGTGGCACATTACAGAAACAGGCTTTAAAGGGTTAATTAAATAATTTTATCTTTTGAATTTAACAGTCATGGTGGGAGAGAAGAAGTGGGGGTAATAACATAATAAAAAAAGAAAAAAGTTAAAAAGTTATAGATATAGATTCAGTTATCATGAGGACTCAATGAGTCCTTAACAAGGTGAAAGCTGTAAATGTAATTTATACATTGGAAAATAAAGATTTTTATTTTTTTTTTAAATTTCAACATTAACAGATAAAGGAAAAACTTCCCCAAAGCATTTTGCTACACAGCCAAAATGCTGCTCAATAGAAGAATGGGTGAGGACTCGTTTAGTCCTAAGATATGACATGGTTGTGGTATATGGAAACTATCAGTAAAGATTGAAAACCAAAAATGTACCAGACTGAATATGTTTTTTGAGCTGTAAAGTTGGAAATTTTACCATGAACCTCAGTTTTTTTGAATGTGTTCACAGTGGAATTGTATGCTATTCTAATGGCAGTGCAGTGGGCAGATAAGTAATCATAAAATATTGGTGTGTAGTGATTCTGTATCAGTTGTCAGTCGTATTGGGAGAGGTCTATCCAGAAGTTGACACTGATGTGGGTTCCGGCTCATATAGGTATAACAAATAAAAAGGTGGATAGGTTAGCAAAAAAAGCTGTGGAAAAGCAAAATATAGACATCAATATCTCCTTGTTGAAAGCAGAGGGCAAGTGTATTGTCTGGAAACATATCAACCTAAAATGGTAGTAATGCTCGGAGCAGGAAATGAAGGGGTGCCATCTTTTCTCAATAACTACCGTAATAGAGTGACTGAATCAGTATCTTGCAATAGAGTGTGGAAAAGGAAGGATCAAGTCACTACTACTAGGTTGAGAATTGGTCATACTCACCTTAATAATACTTTTTTTCTTTTCGGAAAGCACCAGAGTGGTCTATGCATAGAGTGTCAATAGCTTGAGACAGCATGTAAATCACACATCTTTCAAATTTCGGCTACGGACTTCTTGCTCTATACTGGATAAGTCCTGCAATTTTCAGCCTGATATCATCAAATTTGACCATTCACATCAGGTGTAGCGTATTCTGATGGTTTTGAATAGGCCTACTACAGTCACATGGAACTCCCTCTGTTCTAGAGGAAGACATCACACATTTTTCAAATTCAGGCTACTGACTTCTTGCTCTATACTGGATAAGTCCTCTGATTTTCAGCCTGTTACTATTATATTTGACCATTTACACCAAGCGTAGCGCATTCTGATGGCTTCAAATAGGCCTATTACAGTCAAATAGAACTCCACCTCTGTTCCATAGGAAGATAACATTACATATCTTTCAAATTCAGACTACTGCCTTCTTGCTCTATACTGGATAAGTCCTCCGATTTTCAGCCTGATATCATTAAATTTGACCATTTACAGCAGGCGTAGCGCATTCTGATGGCTTAGAATAGGCCTATTACTGATAGACAGAGCTCCATCTCTGTTCCATAGGAAGATAAAATCACACATTTTTCATATTCAGATTGCTGACGACATGCTCCATACAGGTTGTAAACAAACTCAGAATAATAATCATTCACTCTTTAATTTAAAACAGACAGGTCGGTCGGGCTGGGGTGAGAAGCGGGGCACTATTGCACTTCTGCACTTCTGCTTTTTTGTTTCACAAATAACAACATTTATATGATATGATATGAATTTTAGGTCATACCGCCCAGCCCTAGTTTGAGTTTCTAGTGTAGTTGGAGCAGCACTCACGAAGCTGATGAGATGGATTTAAGAGAAGCTATACATTTTGCATTGCTAATGATTCCCTTAATTGAAAAGTTAAAGCCAGAACAAGAAGAAATTGTATCGAGGGGAAAGACGTTATTGGCCTACTTCACACGGACGTCACAACCAAGCAATATTGGTCGAAGTTGCAAACGTTTCCCAATGGAGAGTGGACAAACACTACTCACAGTGTAACAATGCGGAAGCAGATGGTTAACCAGGCCAGAGGCTAGCACTGTATCACTTATGGTCAACAACCTTTTGTCCTGTTATTGCTCTCATTTGGGAATTTTATAATATTTTTTTTTCCAGATCCAGTTGCTAGAGCTGCTCCAACATGCCTACTCAAGAAATAAGCTGATTGGTGAAACTTTACTAAAAGAAGGTGGTATTCTTTCTACATCCACGCCCAGACAGAAAGCTCTTAGGATAAAGTTTGAACAGGAGCAACAGGAATGCCCAGTTGGGACAGCAAAGCAAGCAGTTATCACTTTGTGTCACATTGAAGACAGCTCTCCAGGGGATTTGTTTGATTTCCTAAAAAGAGTCAAGTGGACACTTCAGGGTGACTGTAAGATCATGTTAGAAGATCTTTTCCAGTCCTACACTTCTGTCTCCCTGTTGGGTGCTATTGCAGGCCTGCTGGTCATCTACTTGTTTTCCTTCAGCTTCAGTTCTCAAGAAAAGAGGACTGAGCCTCCAGGACCCAAACCTCTTCCTCTGCTTGGTAACTTGCTGCAGGTGGATCTCAAGAGACTCGACAGCTGTCTTTTTAATGTGAGAAATACTTTTATCAATTCTCAGAGCTTCATTACTGCAACAAACTTTATTTAGATGACAACTTCCACCATCTCTAACTGATACAAAATGCTGCTGCTGAACTTATTACTGGAATGAAGAGGCGTAATCACATTACCCTCATGCTTGCCTCTCTACATACGCACACTGTTAAATTTCATGTTTAGTCGTTTAGTAGTTGAATTATATGCAAATGTGTTTTTAATGTACAGTTAAATCCTGTAAGTTAGAGTTGTTATCTATGACTTTGAGTCTGAATTTGTCTTGCTTTTATCTTTTTAGCTGTCCAAAAAATATGGACCAGTGTTCACAGTCTACTTTGGTCTTAAGAAGGTGGTAGTCTTGGCAGGATACAAGACAGTCAAACGGGCTCTAGTTAACCATGCTGAAGAGTTTGGGGACAGAGAGGTCACCCCCGTATTCTATGATTTTAACAGAGGACATGGTAAAGAAATATTTTGATTTTGATTATTTGTTTTGTCCAGCTTATTTTTATTCTGTTTCTGTTGTTTTTTTTTTTAAAACAAGTCACTTTTGCTTCCAGGCATACTATTTTGCAACGGTGACACATGGAAAGAAATGAGACGTTTTGCTCTTACTACCCTGAGAGATTTTGGAATGGGCAAGAAGATAGCTGAAGGGAAAATAGTTGAGGAATGTCATTACCTGATTGAAGAATTTGAACAACATGGTGGTAATAGCATTTGCCCTTAAGTATTATATGCTTTACACAGCTATCACAAGGATAATTTACACTTTCTAACTCTTGTTCATAAATCTTTTTCTCTCAGGTAAAGCCTTCAACAACACCCAAGCAATTCATTATGCAGCTTCAAATATCGTATCAGCTCTCATGTTTGGAAAGAGATTTGAATACAAAGATCCAGTCTTCCAAGCCATGGTGGAAAGAGATCATGAGACCATCCATCTGACTGGATCACCTTCCATCCAGGTACAATGAAGTGATTTCAGATTAAGTGATTATTTATTTATTTATTTTTTTACATTGCCATCACATAAAGTAAAAAAAGGTTTAATTAATTCAGGTTCTGGTTATTTAATATTTTTATGTTTTATTATAATTTATACTGTACTTTAAACACATCCCATATTTTGCACCAGCTAAAAACTATCCATGTCACGTTAGAAATCAGCTAGAATTACTTCATAATGAAGTGTAACATCTGAACACTGTAATTATTAGCCCTATTGAATTACACTGTTCTCTCTGGGAAATGTCAGGATGAGGATATTATTGTATACAAGTGCCATTAACTTTACTTCCAATTATCCAAGTAAAAAATGACACCAAATTAAAACATCGAAACAGGTGACTCTCAATGAAAATGTATTGTTTCATTATAGATATACAATATGTTTCCTTGGTTGGGCCCTTTGTTGAAAAACTGGAGGGAATTGATGAAGAATGTGGAGGACAACAAGAAGGAAATAAACAGCTTAATAGCAGATCTGAGGGAAACTATGAACCCTGAGATGTGCAGGTGTTTTGTTGATGCATTCCTGAACCGTCAGCAAAATCTTGAGGTGCAGTGTCCAACTCTAGTGAAATCTTCCTTCTCCTTGTAATAATATTAAACCAAGTGTGAAGTAAATTCCCTTTTTTCTGTACTATATTAGGTGTCTGAAATCAAGGATTCACACTACAATGATGAAAACCTGGTCTATAGTGTGATGAATCTCTTTGCAGCTGGAACGGATACTACAGGAAATACACTTCAGTGGTGTCTAGTTTTTATGGCAAAGTATCCCCATATTCAAGGTGCCAAAACACAGCTATGCACTTAAAAAATGGGTAAGGGGTATATAAGCATCACATGTACAATGGCTTGAATTCTTGTTTCATGCGAGCCCAGACCGAGTCCATGAGGAGCTGAGCAGAGTGATTGGGAGCCGTCAAGTCCAGGCAGAGGACCGAAAGGACTTGCCCTACACCGACGCAGTCATCCACGAATCACAAAGACTCGCCAACATTGTCCCCATGTCAATTCCTCACAAAACCAGCCAAGACATCACATTCCAAGGCTACTTTATTAAAGAGGTTAGTAACTAATAACTGTTTCTGTAATTATACACACAAATGCATTTGATATTTTTATATATGTAACAATACTTTGATTCTGAGACTATATATGATAAATCTGTTCCCTTCTTTGCATACAGGGGACAACTGTGCTCCCTCTGCTCACTTCCGTCCTGTATGATGAGAGCGAATGGGAGAGCCCCCATACTTTTAATCCTTACCACTTCCTGGATAAGGAGGGCAAATTTGTCAGGAGAAATGCCTTCATGCCCTTTTCTGCAGGTTAACCAATTTTGAAAACTTTTTGTTCTTTAGAAATTGCAGATGTTATATCAATGTTACAATATGATCTGATTTCATTCTTTGCAGGTCGCAGGGTGTGTCTCGGAGAGAGCCTGGCTAGGATGGAACTCTTCCTCTTTTTCACCTCCCTCCTCCAGCGCTTTTGTTTCACTCCTCCACCTGGAGTTTCAGAAGACGAGCTGGATTTAACACCAGTTGTGGGCTTCACCCTCACCCCTTTACCTCATGAGCTTTGTGCCATCATTCAACAATGAGGATGAGAGCACGCACTTCTCAAATATTACCATTACTGTTACCAAGCCAGAACAGGTTTTTACAGTGTATTTAATTTCAATCAGAACCTTACTGACAATAAAAACTTGAGTGTGTAGAAAAGGCCCCAAAGTTGTAGATTTATTAAGATTATTGAGTTCTTTTGCCATATGTGCATTTAGCTTTGTGTGCGTCAGACAAAGCAGTAAAACTGGTCTCTGCCTGCTGCAGGTGGGATAGAGGATAACTATGATATTAAGGGTATCAAATGTTTGGTGTTGCAGCAAGGTTAGGCAGAAATAGGTAAAGCCTTTGACAACATAGATCATTTATCATGCACCGTCAACACCATATTAGCTGTCTGTCTTGTGCAGACATGCAAACCATTTATGTCAAAACACTCTGTACTCAAACACCACAGCCTCTTCCAAGTTGCATAGACAAAACACTTGTCATGCACTTGCCTCCTTAGGAACATCATATATTTAACTGTTTTTTTTTTTTACAGTCCAGTGCAATTCACCTGAAACAACTAGGAAACCAACATAACTCTCATCGACACCTCATAAATGGAGGCATATTAAAAACAAACACAGCCAGTGTTGATCAGGGTGAAATTATCTACAAACAGCCTTTAAACATATATTCTTTAAGGCCTATTAACCTAAATAATTGTGTTGGCTTCCCCCTATGTTACCTAGACCTGCCCCTATCCCAAGAGGAATGAAGGACTGAGGACTTCCACCCTGTCAGCAGTCACCAATGAAATACACCCAAGGTGGGTGCTATGACAGTGCAGTCTTCTCCAGGACCATCATTAAGTAAAATGACCACGTCAGAACAGAAAGTTGATACGGAAGCTCATCCTATAGCTTATCCTATCCTGTAGGAAACCATCAGAACTGGGTAGAGGACAGGAAGAACTGGAAATGCAACCTATGTTGCATTTCCAGAGATGTCATTTTTTAGGGTTACTTCATATTATGTTAATTAAATAACATTTAAAAATGAGGGAAAGTAGTTGATTGTTATGTTTCCACCAAAGCTGTACAATGCACTTTTCCAGTTTAGTGTGACTTGTGAGAACGCTGTCATTTACTGCAGTTATTTTTCACAGAGCAATTTTTCAGTGTAATTTAATACTGCTTGTTGGATCATATTTTGTAGTACTAATGAGTTGGAACTAAAATTCTTTGTCATATTTTAATTTTTCATAAAAAGTGAAAAAAAAAATTGTGTATTTTTTATTTCCTTGAACGTATTTTCCCTAGGTGAGCAACATTACTTGCATCAGTTACATCTACAGCTATCACACACAAATAAAATAGCTACACTAACTAAAATGATTCTGGAAAGCAGTTACAACTCCTACATATTTTAGGGGATCCTTGTGCTCGTTCTACTGTTGTGTCATCTACAGTAACTAGAAGATATGCTTTGTTTTGTTCTAGACTCAAGAATTTGTGTAGGAGAGTCTAGCTGGGATTGAGCTCCCCCTCCTGGAGTAACAATGAAAGTATTCGATCTGACAACAGTTGTGAAGTTCACTGTAAATCCTCAAGTCAGTGAGTTCTAATAAACAATAATGAAGTAATGAAACAGACTGCTATCTGCTACTGAGAAATTATATGATTAGTCATAAAGAATGCTTATAATGCGTATAAAACTCATCTACATTATATTTATCTTGTTTGTGGATTTGGTCATTCTATTTGAAGCTTTTTGGATTAGGTGCCTTTGTTGTTTCCTGCAGCTTTTGTATTACACACATGTAATGATATGAACTGTACCTTTAGCAAGCTTCAGGAAGAATTTCTCTGTCTTCAGTTGTACGGTCTCAAAATGACCTTAATGTTTTAAAGTTATATGCACAGCTTTATAACAATAACATTTATATGAAGAATGTCTCTCACACAGTGCTTTAAAGATAAAAATAGAAGAACACACTTAGGATCATAACCATCTTTTTATTTTTTGCAGTTAGCATAGGGGTATGAAAACTAACAGTTCAAAATGCCATTGCTAGCAATACTAATTAAACAGATACAAAATAAACAAGAATTGCACATATTGCTACAGCATTGTAATCCCTTCATTCTATTGTTTGTATATTGTCAAAATGTACTTTGGAAATAAATTAAGTAAAAAAATGCTACAGTATATGTTGTAAAAAGATTTGTGCCTTAAATTCATAAACTAAAGTGATTAAAAAACACATCCAAGCCCTTATTGTCCCCCAACAAGACACCCAGGCCTGTTTGGAAACTGAAGACCTCTAAGGTCCCTCCACTTTGATAATATTGACCTGATGATCTTGCGGAGAGTGGTTGGAGTTCATCACCGGCTGCGTGGACACACTACAGTCCTGCAGAGTCCTCCCTGAACAGCTGCTTGGGAAATCAGTTGTTTTACTCTCTGATCCTCTGTATGTTTGAGAATGTGATTGGCTGAATGTAGAGACATATGACTGTGTGTATGGTGGCATGACTGTTTGACTGTTTTGCTGAGAGTATGCAGCTGCATACGGCTGTGTTGGAGGAGGAGTGTGAGTAAGTGGGAGGCTTTCAGTACTGCTGCATGGTGGGAACCCGTTCATGCTTGTAGGACTCAGCCCTGGCAGTTTAAAGGCCTCAACAGGTTCTAAACTCTCTAAAGAGTTATAGCTTGGCTGTGTTTGACTGCACTGAGTGTACGTGCCTTGGCTAAAGTTAAAGGTGTCTTGGCTGAAGGAGGTAGATGCAGAGGCACTCGGCAAAGCAGAGGGTGATGGCGTTTTGTTTTGTTGTTGTTGAACGCTGCTACAATGTCCCAGTTTGGAAGCCAGGTTCTGTAAAGTGCTGAGGATCTGCTTCTGAACGTGTGTCTGCTGCGCCTGCTCCCTCTCCTGACGGCACTGCTGCTCCACCAGCATCTTCACTGCCAGGCCCAAGCTGCGTACTTCAGAGCTCAGGGTCTGAATCTGATCTTGGAGACCTCTCACTCCAGGGTCATGGACTGCTTGCTGGGGACTTGGGTTCCCCTCACTGCGAGTGGCACCCTGGCCTCCAGGGGCCTGCAGGCGGATGACAGGTCCTCCAGGAGCTGAAGACGTTGAGGGTACTGGTGGCCGGTTTGGAAGCCGAATGCCAATGCGAGGGGGAGGGTGAAGGGAACGGACAGATATTCCTGGTCTTTCTGCAAAAAATCGCCTTGGGACACTACCTCCTCCTGGCTGACACTCCATAACAGTCTGTGAAACATCAAAAAGACAAATAAAAATAACACTGCAACACTATGAAAAGTTATGATACAATATTAATGACAAAAATGAAAATAAAGATCTGGCCAGGCTGTCAGACACAGGACAATGCACCAATTACTTTTTGCTTAGGGGCCACGAGTAAATTGGCAGCACTATGCTGGAATTCCTGGTACAAATATTCATACACTCAAAGTTTTCCAACCTCAAGCACAAGCTAGGGGCCTTAAAAGTAGATTTTGACATAGCCTCACACCGCACTGCAGCAATGCATCAAGAGTAACTAGAAAANACACACACACACACACACACACACACACACACACACACACACGCACCCTGGGCCTAAGACACTTTCTGTAAAGACACAGTAACTGTGAGGAAAAGGGCCATTCTGACATGACTTTATTGTATTAAGTTTTCATTGCAATGTGTCTGAATCAGTGAAAACACTGAATACACTTAATATATAGTGAATGTTTAAACCACTGACGGAGCTGCAGTGGCTTCCGTTCTCTCTTATTAAATAAAACCTTTGTTATTTTGTGCTTCCTCTTTTGTGTTTGTGTAGGTATGTGTATGTCTCTGACTTTATATGTGTGTGTCTCTGTATCTTACATCTGTATGTATCTGTGTGTA
>JANJYP010050760.1:0-11295 GCA_024605115.1 Rastrelliger brachysoma | reverse complement strand
AAGATATAAGATAGCTATTCTATCTAAACTAAATAAACTAAGATGAGTGAACTAAACTATCTCTAACCTAGGCAAAACTGAGGTGATAAAAAAAAAGGTGAAAGTAAAGAAATCTAATTTTTGGTACCTGGAGGTTGTTATCTGATTTGAATGTTACTTGTGTGTGTGTGTTTTATTTTTTGTTTATTTCCAGTAAAGTGTCGGCTTATGCATTTAAAGTATCTGGTCTCTGGCTCAGTTTGTTTTGTTAATCCACTCCATTAGAACCTATAACTGGTCCAGTAGCCTGAATAGTGTGTATCGGTGATACATGTGCTACATTATGCTTTCAACACATCACTGCAATGACGTCACAGTCAGAGACTGGAGGGTCCTATCCAGGTGCTACTCAAGACACAGCGGCCGAGGGGGCAGAGTGAGAGAACATTCCTGTAAAATCCCTGCCTTCCAAATAGTACCAGGAACATCCTCAGTGAAAATGGGCCTATTGGCAGATCAGTCTCTGTTAGATGGAATCCTTGACAATTTGCCACCAGGTCAGGCATACAATCCCTACTCAATTACCCTCTTTCCTTAACCCAGGCCATCAAGTCTTTGCAGAGTTATAAGTTCCCAGGACTTGATGAATTCCCCATTGAATTTTCTTTAAACAATAAACTATCATAAGCATGTTCCCAGCTGTTGTCAGTACTGCCTACAGTTCTAGCTCACAGTCTATCCTGAAGTAAAAAAGTTAGTCCNTCATAAGCATGTTCCCAGCTGTTGTCAGTACTGCCTACAGTTCTGGCTCAGAGTCTATCCTGAAGTAAAAAAGTTAGTCAACTCTAATCCACAGTGATCAGACATGTTTTTATTGAAAATAGCATGTCTTTCCTCAGTATTGAGTTATAAATATTGTTCATCCACTTTCCACTCGAGTTACACATCAAAGGAAAACCTTGCCCTTCAATGTGGAAAAGGTGTTCATCTGTGTTAAATTGGATTATCTCTTCGCCACTCTGCATAGATTTGATACATGTGAGTATACATCTCCCCTTTCCTCTTTTCATACTAATGACATCCCATCTCCTTATTTTGAACTGCAACAGGGAACCAAGCAGGTGTGCCTTTAACTCCTCTGGGATTGGAGCAAAAAAAAAATCTGTATGTGGACATTGTCATTCTTTTTTTTTTTTTTTGAGACCAGTGTCCACAACAAAGGGGTTATTTCCTATCTATATGACCTTATCACAAACTCCACACCATCTCAAGATCTATCATTAAACAGCAGTGAGAGACTGATTTAGATTAAGAATTTCAGGATGGTAAGTAGGATGATCTTTTTGAGCCACCAAACCCTTATCCAGCTCAAACTCACTTATACTACATACTGGACCAAGAACAGGCTGTCTAAAATAAACCTGACATCAACCCCCTATGTGATGAATACAAGTAGATTCCAGGTATATTAATTAACATGTTTTTGGCTTTGCCCCAAATTACTTAGCTTCTGGAAGTTTATCTTTGACTATTTCTTAAGTATTTAAAAACAACCACTGACTCTTCACCATTAATTGCTCTCCTTGTTGTTTATAATTGTTTCTGTCAGGGTAGTGTGAGGCTGGAGACCATGTTTATATGCTATCTGTATCATCTCCTGTTTTCACTTCCTTTGAATTTATAGCCAAGTTTTTGAGTGCATAAAATGTTGTGCATTTACCAAGAGGCATATGGTGCTTTTGAAAGCTAAAATAGATTTTCTGATATTGCACTGTTGCTTGATAGCATCATTAAAAGGCTTACTGGAGGACAGGCCTCACTAAACAACTCAAATAATAAAAATGCTCTAAATAAATGCTCTAGTGATTTGGCAAAAATCCTGTGACTTACAAGTAACTAATGTAAACATTTCCAATGACCTACAGATCCTGAGCTAATAGGCTACATCAGTTTTTGTAATAAATGAAAAAAAAACATCTCCAGGGCTTCAATGTCCACTTATTATATACTGTACCAAAGTGATTTTTCATTTAGACTGGAGTCTAATGAAGAGCAGTCGTAACAGTATTTTGCAACCTGGACCTTATTTCTAGCATAACATAGTTCTTATACTAACCCATACAATTTTGGTGCAACTTGGAGTCCTTTGGATGCTATTCAGATCCATTTGAGATCCTTGTTTATCTATATAACAGGAGCAATAGAGCATCGACAATGCAGCCTCTAAATAAGACATTATCTGCTGTGAAATTCATCAATTTCACCAATACTTTATTATGAATCACCAAAGCTATTCCCCTGTGACTTTGCAGTTGTGTTCTTGTCGTCCAGGGATTTTACACTGAAATACAACTTAACTACTTGGAAGACATCACTGCCACCATAGCACAGCTCACTCATTGTACTCTGTCTCTACAGAATTTCTCTTTTAAGATTTCAATTGAATATTCTCTATGTCAAAGAAAAAAACAGCAAATACTCGCATTTTAAAAGCTGGAAACAGAGAATTTGTGGTATGTTTCCTTGCTTGATTGTCAAAATAGTTGCAGATTCATTTTCTGTCGATCGAGTAATCAATTGATCATCGCAGCTCTCGAAGCTAACCTCAAATATTATAAATAGTGAAATTGTATATACTTATTGTCTTCTGCAGGGGATCATAATGATTCTATCTTCTATTACAAGAATTCAACTAATTGTACGCTTACTACTAGATATAGCAATATCCATCTATTTAACAATTCTTTAATGACAGTCAATGAAAGCGGAAATTAATGTGGTAAGATAAGAAAAGAAAATGTATTTGTGTGGGAAAGAGAAAAACAGAGGGCATGGGTTCTGTGTGACTAACAGAGCAAGACTGTAGGTGGAATACGGGCAAAGCAAATATGTGTGCAAAGTCATATGTGTGTGAATTTATTTGCCTGCTTGTTTGTAAGGCAGCTTGGCTGTGCGTGTATACAGCATGTCTACTGAGAAAAGGCAATTTGACAAGTTAATCCACTCTAAACACCCTGGGAACATCCCCACAGGCTGCTTCTCCTCCTCTACAGAGATTATTTTGCATTCCACTTTCCTCCCATCAGTCTTAGATGTCTGGTATAGAGTGACACATGTACTCCTGCCATCTAGTTTTCATGGTATGATGACAGCCTATCAGCATATGATTTAATATCTTGAAGAAATACTTGAACAGATTATTTCTACAAGAGGAGAATTAGTTAAGACTGGTTTTCTTGAATGAGCTGGAGCATTACTGAAAAGCATTAGGAATGTTATATAACTGAGATCAGTTTTTTTTCACAGATCCAAAGAAAAGCAAAACATGTTTGATGAAGAGCAATACAAAATAATTAAAAAAACAAGGTGATATTTATTAATTAAATGTCATAAGTGATATTTATGAAGACATTGGAGGTCTTTTCATATTCTGAATACTTCTCCTCTAAATGAGAAGAAACATCAGGATGGGGAAGGACAACTTTCTTAACCAGCATTTTATTGTCCTCCATGCTTGATCAGCTTCACACATCCTTCACTTCTTTGCTCGTAATTCACATCTGGCTCATGCAGAAAACCACTATTCACAACATTATAACTTTTTTAAAATTCTGATGTCTATATTTAAACATGTACATAATAATGGTGTAAAAATAAATATGTAAATGGCAAACTATGTAAAAATTAAATATATTTTAATAATTTAAATATATGAATAACTTTTAAGCAAAACCTTACACTACCATTCAACTGCCTCAGAAATATTGGATGCAAATGATAAACTGTGGCAATCAATGCTCATACAATTATGGTTAAAGTACCAGTCTGTTAGCCAGGTTAGTGTCCACTGTTGGTCTGCTTAATTATACTAAGCTACTACACAGTCAGGGAACTTGCAATGAGTGCTGCCTTTTGCTTTTTCTAAGCCATCACCTGCCTGGCATTGATATTAAATGTCTCGCATCGTGTTCCCCTGACATTACTTACATTAATAACCAAAAGTTTGAAATTTACAGTGAACTTGGGTCATTTTTCTCTGTTGTCTGAGAGTTTGCCATGTGGATGAGGGATTAAAGTTCTCCATCGCTACAATGGATTTCCATCAACTGAACTGTCAATTTCCAAATATCAATACATTGTATTGGAAGCAAGCAGACCATTACTGCATCTTAATGACTGAGTGAAGCAGAGACAACTACACCTCTGTCCAGCTCCACCTCAAACCTCTCCATCTGAAACACTATAGCAACATGTTGCTTTGGTTGTGTGAATAGCAAAGATTTAGCCTACTTGGATATCTTGCTTGTGTATGTTATAAACAGATTTTGATGAAATTTTCAGGAAATGTCCACAATGGGACCAGGAAGAAGTGATTAGATTTCACCGTCGGCGTGTTAGGGCTTAGCTTGATGCATCAGCCGCTTTCACTTCGTTTCAATCCGTGCTTAGCATCTGAACCTCAGCCATAGACTTATGTTTGCTAAGTCTCCAAACTGTGATGGAACAATCAGCGAACAGAGATTTCAAACAATGCATTTGAAACATGCACCACAGCCACTCCAGTAGCGATTGGCTGAAGTCATGAACAAACAGTCGCTATTGGTTTTAAGCAGAAAATGTCTGCCCACCCTGTAGTGAATGAATGTCTATGGCTGGGTGTCAGACACTTAGCACGGAGTGAAACGAAGGTGAAACGGAGTGAAAGCGGCTGATGCATCAGGCTAGTTGGGGCTGAGCTGCCGTGGTGGGAGTCTGTGCTCTCTGAGTGCTTTTCTAGTCCTCATTAGAATTTTATCTCTACACTGGTTTCCTGCACATGGAAATATATACATACATATGTAGACATATGTACATACCAGTATCATTTATTAATCCACTGTCCTCCCTTCTTTCATTTTATCCATCCTCCATCAATTATTCCATCAATATTTTTGCCCTGAGAATATAACGCCCAGTTTTCTGAGGCTGAACTTCATGTTTTCTAATTCAAATCCAAGACAAAGTAGCCTTGAGGACCCCTAGCTGTGGGTTACCCCAGGTCAGCTGGTCCCTGCTAATTAAGACTAGGTCCAGGTTGCAGTGGCTATGTCAACTATTCAAGTGTCAGAAATGTGTTTCACCTAATGACACATTAAGCCTGGAAAAGGTATGGAGACTGTGGAAAATGATACAGGGTGCTCAGCAAGGCAAATCTAGTTGCAGATAGAATTTCCCATCTGTTACTGTAGAAGAAATTTTCTCCTAGCTGCAGCACAAACATAAGTATTCATGAG
Source organism: Rastrelliger brachysoma (assembly GCA_024605115.1). NCBI lineage: Eukaryota > Metazoa > Chordata > Actinopteri > Scombriformes > Scombridae > Rastrelliger > Rastrelliger brachysoma. The sequence goes on along the minus strand of JANJYP010050760.1, from coordinate 6,043 downwards.
CTATTAATCAGGTATTATGTAACTATGGCGCATATATGAAGCAAAAGCATGTAAATTCAATTCATAATTTATAGGCAGATGTGGCTAGTTGAATGTTCAGGCTGAACAGCGATAGGAAAACAAATGGAAGATATAAACTTAAGTTAGCCAATTTAGAAATCATGATTTGATTTATTGAAAAGAAAATGTCCCTTTTCATCCAGTCCATACTACTCCAAACAATGCTCCAAAAGGTTGCTCCATTATACGAACAAGACGAGACAAGCGGGCAGTTTTCCTACGTTATTATTCATTTTTTAAACTTGAGATGAATTTGTGAACGCGTAAAACTCCTGGTAACAACCCCCTTGTTCTTATCAGTTTATTATCAGTTTTGCATTGCTCTCTGTGCTTGCCCCTCTTTTATTTTGTTTCTAACTACCTCCACTTGGCTCAATCCTCTGGAAACATGGTACCGGTAATTATTTTCATTGCTACACAGATGACAGTCATATCTATAGCATGTCCCCTTTAAAAAGTCAGATTCCTACAGCATTAAGCCACTCTTAGATTGTCTACATGACATCAAACCCTGGATGTCTCTAAATTTTCTTAATTTTAATGCTCCCAGCTGCTCTCCCAGGTCAGCTGACCAGCTGTTCCTGACAGTGCCTAAAGCTAGGCTGAAGCTCAGAGGGGAGCGAGCTCCTAAACTTTGGAATGGACTGCTGCTGCACATTAGACAGGCCTTCTCACTCTCTTTTTTTTAAAACTCACCTCTTTTCTTTGGCGTTTGACACCATGTAGAGTGTTGATTTTATGTGTACATGTGCATACTTTTATACTATATATAAAGTACATCATACTTTTATATTTTTTTATCTTGTGCAGGCAGTGAGATTTTATTTATTTGTTTTATTTGATTTTAATTATTATTTTATTGACTTTATTTGAGCTTTATTATATTTTATTTAATTTTATATTTTAGTCTATTGTGTCCATCATTTTATCGAGGTTGTGTCATTTGTTATTTATTCACTGTGCAGCACTTTTGAAACCTTGTGTTTTTTTAAATTGTGCTATATAAATAAAGTGGATTGGATTGTTATCTGAAAGGCTCAACAGGTCCATGGGGGAAATTCCTATCCAATCAGGCCAGCAAGATTAAAATAATCAATGTATTGTATATAATCAGTGATATTTTTGTTGTATTAACCAAACTCATTCCAATTACAATTAAATAAAAGAAAGAAAGTAACTCATAATCAATTGTCTTCATTATTGGCAATTTGTTTTAAGTGAATCAACAAACTGGTTACTCAAATAATGCTTTCCGCGGGATTGATGATTGATGGTACATATTAACCACGTCAATGTCAGTCTGATTGTCATCATCATTACATTTAAATTTAAAGACAGTAAAAACAACAGAATCACAAAATGGCACTGATGAAGTGAACGAGAGCCCTGCAACTCACCAGCTTGATGCGTATTGACGGTGACATTGGCCAGTGAGCGTGCTGCCATGCCAAGCCCAGAGACACCATTCACAGCCTCCACGTGGAAAGTGTAGTTGGCATGCATTGCAAAATCTAGTATTGCCACGGAAGTACTAGTTAGACTGAGTGGCCGTGGAATGAATCGCAGGTCTGGCTCACATGGTTCACACTGTTTCACACCACTGTCACCATTAATTCCATCACAGCGCTGGCACAAGATGTTATAAGTGATGTCCTTCCTGCCTCCTGTGTCGCTTGGAACCATCCACTGCAAGAAGAGAGCTGTGTCATTGATCAGTGAGACCAGGTTCCTCGGAGCTGATGGAGGCCCTAAAGAAAAAGAAAAGCTATTTAGAAAGGGAATTTCCTTTTTGAAACAATTATTCCAACACCCAACAATTATCCTTGTATAAATAAAGCAGAACACATGTAGAGTTGTGGAAAATGATGAAATAAGCTGCAATAGCATCTTATTTTTGGCACTATACTATACCAATTTGAACAGATTTATATGTAAGTATGAAAGTAGCGACAGTGAGGTGCAGAAGAGTTCTTAAGATCACACCACTCACATGACCTTGAACATGTAGCTGCAGTGGGAATGTGATCACTAAAATTGGACAGTTAAAGCCCCTTAAGAAGCAACTGTGTGTAGGAAGGCGTGTAGGTGGTTTGGCTCTCAAAGAAACATGCAGTTTTATCCCAATATCCAAATGTGTCGATTTCCATGGATTGAAATGTCACAGTTCTGATTTTTTCCCCAGTTGCATAAATCGGATCTTGCAAAGTAATCAGTGCTGAAGTTGTGACTGTCTTTGAATGACTTGTGTTTATGTATGTAAGTGTGTGGGTAATAAACTTTAAAAGTGCCCTCAGTGATTTATCCCAGCAGGCTATTTGCCAGTTTTATCTATAATATTTGTAAGAATTTTATGTGCATGGTTTTTTTTTTCACAACTGAGATATGAATGCCAATACTTGAATGAAGTCATATATCTAAATTAAACTCAATCATTATGATACAATTAAAGAAAGAAAACTAGGGAGAATATGGAGGGAGAAAAGACTGGTGCAGATTATATGCATACAGATAAGAATGTTCCTGCTGTGAAAGAAAAATATATTTTTGTAGCTGCATAAACACTACTAACTTGTGCAAGCCATGGTGGAGGGGTCTTTAATGGCCCTGTAGAAGCCTTTGTCACAGTGGCAGATGGTGGCTGCCTGGTCGTGGCTGGAGCTGTGTGGAGGACACTTGGAGCATTTAGTGTTCCCAGCATATGCCTTGAAGTAACCAGGCTTACACGCTGGAGAAAGAGAGAGGTGGAGGAGGAAGTAAATTACATAAGGTTTTTTTTTATGCAGTAGCATTTCCTTAAGCACACATACATGTAATTCAAATCTCCAGCTGCCTTGTCCTCACCTGTGGTCTGACCCTGTTCCCCAAGGTACTGTGGATCACTGTCACTTCCCTATTAGCTCTCTAAGCATGCATATATCTCTGTACATTGGCCAGTTAAACAAATAGCACATTCTTGTAATGCCCTTTCTCACAGTAAAGGATCACACATTCACATTACAAATGGTACAAGATGGAACATTATGGAGTATATTTTCCCAACTTCAGGCAGACTAACTACCAACCTCCTACTAACCTCCAGTAAAAGAGCTATCTTAAGCCAAAATATCACAGCTTGCCTTCTCACACAACGACTTCTCTACAGACATGTTAGCAGCTCTTTGAGGCCGTACTTCAGCCAAGTACTCAAATTATCCTGACAAGATCATAAAGATAATACTAACATGTTCATGTTTAGCAGGTCTAATGTTATCTGTGTTCACTGTGTTTTAAGGTATTTTGTTATAAAATAAAGAATTAATAGTGCTATATAGATAAAAGTCATTTACATTTCATTCTTACATAAATTTCATGTCTGTTAATAGAGTACATGTTGAGATCGATCATAGTCTAAGTCAAAACAGTTTAGAGCTCAATGCTCTAATGGCAGTGAAGATGGTTGTGGATTTTAGAAGAAGCACACCCCACTCAACATTGTGGAGTCTTTTTGCTTGCTTCCTGGAAATCAACATCAGCTAGGACCTTAACTGGAGGCAGAACATCAGCTCATTCACCAGGAAGGTTCAGCGAAGGATGTACTTCCTGGTGCAAGTGAAGAGTTCAACCTGGTACACTTGTACATCACTTCACTATTTAATTGAGTTAATTCTCATTTCCTCATCACTATCTGCTGCAACTGCTAAGGACAAGGAAAGACTATTGTACAATGTATCATTTGCTGCACTGAAAAGGTGGTCAGCTGCAATCCACTAGAACCTGCAAACCTCCAGGAGACTGAGGTGCGCAGGAAGGCTCATGGCCGACCATACGTACAGTATCATTAAGATTCTAACAACAGCGGAGCAAATTCCTTGTATGTGCAAACCTANTCAGTTTAGAGCTCAATGCTCTAATGGCAGTGAAGATGGTTGCGGATTTTAGAAGAAGCATACCCCACTCAACATTGTGGAGTCTTTTTGCTTGCTTCCTGGAAACCAACATCAGCTAGGACCTTAACTAGAGGTAGAACATCAGCTCATTCACCAGGAAAGTTCAGCGAAGGATGTACTTCCTGGGGCTGGTGAAGAGTTCAACCTGGTACACTTGTACATCACTTCACTACTTCATTGAGTTAATTCTCATTTCCTCATCACTATCTGCTGCAACTGCTAAGGACAAGGAAAGACTATTGTACAATGTGTCATTCGCTGCAATCCACTAGAACCTGCAAACCTCCAGGAGACTGAGGTGCGCAGGAAAGCTCATGGCTGACCATATGTACTGTATCATTAAGATTCTACCAAGAGCAGAGCAAATTCCTTGTATGTGTAAACCTACTTGGCAATAAACCTGAACTTTAATGTTGCACTGTATTGTTTCTTATGCAAACAAAAAAATCAAGCTATTAACATACAAATAATGCATTATTTTAAAAAAAAAGCAATTATAGCCTGCTTAAGAGTTAAAATCTCATCCACTTACTATGCAGTCCATTATGCTGACCTAAGAATTTCTTATTTCCCAGCCATACCTCAATTTACTTCGCTACCTCATTACTTCCTGTGGTCCTCTCCCATTTCACTTCCCTATTTTTTATATACATTTACATCAATACAACCAGCTCTTTTCCTTATCTCTACAATTTTCCTCCAACTGTCTTTCTCTGCCAGAATTTTCACTTTTTCTCGATTATCTCATCCTTCTTCTCACATTTTTTCATTTTCCCATCTCTCCCCCTGCTTTCCTCTCCTTCACGTTTTCCTTCAAGTGGTCAAAACCACTGCAGATTAGCACTTTCTTTCCTATCTCTGCAGAGGAAAATGAAAGACTAATAGGGAAATTATTCAATTATTATTTAATACTTTCAAATAATTTTATTGCACTATAATGTGTGTCTGAATATATATGTGGGTGGTGTAAATTAGCAAATAAATATGCAAGCTATATGACAATCCAAATGTAGCAAAAAAGTAAGGTTGNTTTCCTCTCCTTCACGTTTTCCTTCAAGTGGTCAAAACCACTACAGATTAGCACTTTCTTTCCTATCTCTGCAGAGGAAAATGAAAGACTAATAGGGAAATTATTCAATTATTATTTAATACTTTCAAATAATTTTATTGCACTATGATGTGTGTCTGAATATATATGTGGGTGGTGTAAATTAGCAAATAAATATGCAAGCTATATGACAATCCAAATGTACAGCAAAAAAGTAAGGTTGGTACCTTTGATCAAAACTTCACAACAGACAGAAGGATTTTATGATTTTAATGATGTTATCATTCTAATATTCCCTCNAGTAAGGTTGGTACCTTTGATCAAAACTTCACAACAGACAGAAGGATTTTATGATTTTAATTATGTTATCATTCTAATATTCCCTCCAATCAGAGCTAGAATAAAATTGTGGTGATCCATCTCAAAATTGTGTCTTTTACTGTCTAATGCATTATTGCTTCCATCACCATGATAATGTTCCTGTTATTAGGCATTTTTAACTCTACAGTAAAGTTTCATAGTACACTGTCACCCATAAGGTTGGACAAATTTTGTTTCCAGACAAAATCCTCTGTTTACTCCTATTTAAATGTATCTGTAATCAATTTTGAGCAGGTGAAATTAATTTATGCGTATAAGACATTTGCTGTGTTGTCCATTTCCCACTGACGACATCAAAAAGCTTGTGGACAGTATGCCACAACATATTAATGCAAAATGTGCATACGTGTCAGGGGTGGCCATACTTGATATTAGTAACTGTGACATTTGAAATAGTAATATTGGAGATTCATATGCCTGAAATCTCCTGTTAAACTGACCAAGGTTGATGAATTTAAACAAAACCTTAATTCTATTGTTTCAAAACCTGCAATTTTACTTAATCCTAATTACAGTTTGCAAATGTTAATTTTTATTTTATTTTCATTGTGATATGTTTGGAAGAGATTGATATACACTTAATCTGTCAAGACTAAATCACAATAAACTGTTCTTTTTATTGCAGCTT
>JANJYP010050753.1:0-20350 GCA_024605115.1 Rastrelliger brachysoma | reverse complement strand
TTTACTATCAATTGTCACTGTCAACCCAGATGACATCCTTGGATTAAATCATGAATAACCAACAGGTAAGATCTAATCTAGTAACTGGCAAGATTTCATTATCATTGGGAGTGTTAAGGGCTGGCTTTTCCTCTCATCCTGTTTTATAGCAGTGAGTTACATCATACTCTGACAGAGGTCTCTCAAGGGAAAGCTGGTGTTCTTTTCTTGTTCTTCAAGGTACAAAAGGGACAAATGTTTTGACTGTTATACATAGGTATAACTAATTACATTAATAATGGCTGCATTCCATGTAAGTGTGCCAGTAGCCAGAGCCCTGGTGCTTTGCATGCTGGCTTACTGACATGATTTTCAGCTATCATTAATATTATTAATTTCACCTGTGTTTTTTTTCCTGCTATAAAAAGTAAAAAATGCCTGCCTTGAAAAAGGCAGACAAGGCACATTAGTCTTTTTTTTTTTTTACATTACTCTANATTAATATTATTAATTTCACCTGTGTTTTTTTTCCTGCTATAAAAAGTAAAAAATGCCTGCCTTGAAAAAGGCAGACAAGGCACATTAGTCTTTTTTTTTTACATTACTCTAGGGTACACAACTTAAGAGTGAAATCCTAACCCACAATTTGAGCTACAGCATCACATCTGTCAACAATCAATTATGTTAAATTTACACTGTTTAATTCCACTGTGTTTGAGTGTAGAGTATAGAGTATGGTCTGTAGTCTAACATAGATCCTAAAAGACTGGGATATATGCCTTTTAGTGATCATGTGTTACCATTTTGTGGAATGTGACAGCCCCCTATAATTAGTCTATGCACGATATTACATGACACCTATTTATTATGAGAATTTTNCTAAAAGACTGGGATATATGCCTTTTAGTGATCATGTGTTACAATTTTGTGGAATGTGACAGCCCCCTATAATTAGTCTATGCATGATATTACATGACACCTATTTATTATGAGAATTTTACTACCACACATATGTTTACAACAGCCACAGATCTATTTGTATTGCAATTAAAAATGCAATGTTCTATGCACTGATGGTGAAACTGTCAAATAACAAGTGCAGTTACTTAGGTTTTACTCACTTTTAATGAGAAACAGACAAATTAGTCATGAAACAAGCACAAGAGTCTTAATTTGGTGAAACTGAGTCTTCATTGGGATCCTTTCACACACACATACAGGCTAGGGTGTTACCATGATTGCCTAATATATATCTTGGATAACAAGATGGCTCTCTGACAACTTCCTAGACAGAAATCTGATGGGGAAAAAACAACATTCACAAGGTTTAATTTAGACTGTTGCATATATTACATTTTTATGCATGTGATGTGACTGAGTAAAATTTTGACACAAGTCACAGCTGTTTTTGGTCACGCCATCATTACTGAACTCTAAAATATCTTGTAGATAACTTTCACCCTTGATTTATGCATTGAATAAATGTTGAACAGTGTGTCATAGCTAAAAGGACAAATTGTAGTACTATACTCTAGCGCTTTTTGCATTTACCTTGACATGCTGCTTGCTGCACATAAATTAACCAAGAGAAGGAGCATGTTGTATAGTGCCAAGGAAATATGCACCACAACTTTCAAACCCTAGGCTGCAAGTAAAATCCACACAACACACAATTGATGCCACCCTTATTTAGCTGTAAATATTTTAGGAAAACTGTAGAGAAGGTCATCATATAGGCATTTATGTATTTCTACAGGTGAATTCCACATAGCTAACACATACAATTAACCATGCATAAGAGTCACCCCTGAAACTGGCCATTACAATATCTATTTATTTTTGCTCTATGAGATCATATTTGAATAAATGAATAGTAAAATAATGATAATTTTACTATATCAATAAATAGCTATTAGTCACGCATGTATTTTAATTAAAAAAATGTACCTCCACCTGTGCTGAAGTGATATAAGGTATAGTATGCGATCTTTAAAATTCACACTACAGCAAAGATGATGGGAGTGTCTTGCAAATATGTTTTAAATTTTTGCTGTTGATATGCAGCAGTAATGCCACTGACTGACAGAGGTATTTACTAATGTTATGTCATTAGACAGGATAGGTAGGTCAACCAGATACCTATAACTAAACTGTCCACACCCAATATATTGTATGTGTGCCATTTTTAGTGTTTTTCTACTATTTACCATAAAGATATTCATAATGATACATTTATTAGAAACATTATGGATTTCACCTTTACAGTAAAAATCATGCTTTTGGAAGGAACTGTTGTGCAGTCATAAATCCTTCTTAGACTTTCATTTTTTCTTCTGCTTTTTCATAGAGGCAGCTGCTCCTATACTTATTCATTCATCCACCTAAAAAGAAGGAGCATGTTGAAAGAGAGGAGATCCCTTTCTCAGGCTATTACCAACTATTTCCCCGAGGTGCAAACCCCATCACATAGTGTTTTTAGAGACTGTGAGAGAGACTTGGCAGAGTAGAAGAATACATTTCTGCTTAATTAATCCCATTCCTTACTTTAGGTATTAAAAGGCAATGGTCTGTTTAACAACTTTCAGCGACACTAAACGGGTAATTAGTCACAGTCTAATCATTTTTCATACATTTTATGGGTATGTCCAGGGCGGGGTATGTTCTCTGGAGGGTCATCCCACTAGCCACCTCACTTATTCCCCGCCCTTTCATAGCTCCCTTACTCCACACAGGATTAAGTCATTTGATTTCTCCTCGGCCAGTTTGTCATTAAACACACCATGCTCTGTGATCACATACCTACACCTCAGTAGTCCTGCCCTCCAGGTCCAACCACCTGCTTCTGATAGCATTGGAGACAAACTTGAATTTTCTCAATGTGGGACAGCTAGTAGCCGATGTGGTGTGATATAGAAACCGTTTTCTCCAATATGAAAAGAAAAACAAAAACACGAATTTGAGTAGGAGCCCAGGCACAATCAACTATGGCACACTGACTTGCAGTTTGTGCCAGCTGTTATAGGCAGCCAATCCTAAATCTGAATACAGTGTTTGTGACATTTATTCAAATGGCTGGGAAATTAGAATCATTTAAATGGTGAGAGCCGCCCACTGCCCAGGTGTAAATATGATTTCAGTAATGCTCTCTGTTCTCTAAATAGGCACAGCTGTTCAGACACACAGCCAGAATCTGCATTGAAAACACAGTGCAGGGTATGTCACTCTATTTTTCTGAGAGAATGTAGCCTAAAATAGCTGAACACACAAGTGATATCTTTTATCTTCCACTGCTAATAAGCTTTAACCACCCACAGAAGCAGAGGCTGAAGATAAAATCAATTAAACAAAAGTGCATATCTTCACAGCCAACTCCAACATCTGTTTGTGAATCAACTCTATATTCATGCAAAACACCATTTACATATTTTCAAAAAATGATTTCACCTTTCAGACAGATTTAATGAATTTGCATAATCTGCCCAGACCTGAGTGTTGTCATCAGCTACAGGTTGAAACCCTATACTGGACAGCTTAGGTGTTCCATATGTAATCCATCCCTGACTGCTAGGAATCAGCAAACATTGCTACCTTTATTAAATGCCCTATGAAATGAAAAATATATGTCCTCAGTTCTAATCATGTGTCACTGTGCTAATTGCTCATTTACCTATTCTTATGTGTTAATGATGGGACGCTACTTTTTCCCCCATGTGGTTTAATCAAATTTACAATGTTTAAAATGCACACATTCCTTTCTTGTAGACAAATTTTCTGGTTTTAATCCATTTTGAGAGAATGCATAAAACACCATAATAGCTAGTTTGGCATAATCTTACATTATCACTATTTCATATTAAATAAAGTTTAATGGAATATAATTGTTATAAATGTTCAATATATTTTGGGGAATCATGTCAAGCTAAGTGAATTACACCATTAAAGAGGCCATTTTGTTTAAATTCTGAAGGCCATATAACAGGATGTGGTTTTACAGAGGAAGACCACTGATTATCACAACTGCTGCCTGACAATGTTAGGAGCTCCTAACAATTACTCATAAATAGATGGGGTTTTTTTGGACTTTGTCAGATTTGCTCAGTTTATGTCCCAAACGCTAATCATTATAATGAATATTTACTTCAAGAATTATAATTCCAATATTGAGACCAATGCCATGTGTTTGGTGCAGCATTGTTACTGCTACTCGTCAGGTAACACGTAACATATCTCACTTAATGTCACCATCGTCTGGCTGTATAGTTGTTAGCAGAACAGCACAGGGCTGGTACAGCAACAGTTTTCAACCAATTCAGAAAATAAAAGAAATAATGAAAGCAGTGGACGTCTTCATGGTGAAAGACCTGCAGCTCTGTTCAGTGGTCTGTCAGGTCTTTTTTTTTTATCTATCATACAACACCAGTTGTATGATCATACAATTTAAGATCGCATTCCCATGATTGCCCATGATTTAGTTGGGGGGTTTTTTTAATGTACAAAATTTACAGGTGACTTATAAAATTGAATATTACAATGATTGTTTCTTCACTGTATTTAAAATGTAATATCTTAATCTCTTCAAAATTCTGGTTACCTCCCTCTGATCTAACAACAGGTTTGGCGTGTCTATTATGGTACATTCTAAGCCTTCTCCACTATATAGTGGTCAAACAAATACAAAGAATTTATTCTGTTGCATGTGATCATTTCAGCCAGGCCATTTAATTATGCTACCAAATGCAAAATCAATCTCAACATATCAGTGAGAAACATATCAATGAAAATTTCAACCTAGTGCCTGCACTGTTAACCCAGTCATAGAACACAATCTCGGGCAATCAGGCATACAGTACTAAACTCCCAAAGCACTTGTCACTGGTGCTAATGTCGCATTGTTATGTGCCATCTGGAGTGACTGCAGCAGTTACACTAACATTGTTCATTCTTCACAGCTTTGTCTATTTCATACTATCTATAATTTTCCTACTGCATTTCAATTTGTCTACAAATCATCAACCATGACCAGCAGTGTGGAGCAGTAAAAGCCACAGGTGGCACAGGCTAACTACAAAAGCATCTATCAATCTACACCCATCATTAACCTTTAAACATCCAATAGACCTTTTCTCATAGCAGACATTTTGACCCACCGGAAAAGCACAGGTGTAACTAATAACATTAATGATGGCTGTGTTATATTAAGACATGAGTAAGCCATGCCTGTCAGCCAGAAATCATGTACAAAGACCATGTCACTGGTACATCTAAATGAAAAGCAGCATATTAAATATTAGTCAAACCCATCATTGACAAAATCTTTTTAAACATGTTAATAGCATGACTATATAGATGGCAATTTCAGTGGTCCCCCACTTTAGTCTGACCAAATAGATAAAATATCTCAGAAACTATTGGATAGATTATAATAAACTTCTACTTAGACATTCTTGTTCCCCTAATATGATTTACACGTTGGATTTTTTGTGAAATATCTTGAATTCCATCATTTCTAAACATTAAAACTAACAAAATAGAATTGAATAAGTTAAAATAAAATAGCAAATTATACATCAGCACAGCATCAGTTATTGATACGGTTGGGGTTTTTTTTCTCATCAATAAATGCCATTATTAATGTTTCACTGTTCATGTGTAACTATAACTCACAACCAGATGAGCGAAGAGGTGAAGAGCGGCAGCTGTATTATACTGTAGCTGTTAATTGGAAACTAGTGGAAAAACAGCAAATTTTTATTTTTTTGTAAATGCAGCAACTGTTATTATTCAGTTGGAGACAAACTGAACTGTGAGTCCTGAACAAAAATGTTTTATCAGATACATGTTCACACAGTAGTTTCCAACTAGCTGACAGGGGGTGAAAGTATAGCTATGTGGTTAGCTGGCTTGCTAGTGTGGCTAATGGCTACTGCTGCGAACAAGTATGATTAACTCTTGTCAGTGAAAGATGTGGACATTGTTTATTTACTGTCCAGCATTACAGTACATCTCATCAGCTAGGTCATAACATAGTGTGAGATGAACAATAGACAGATTCAGTCCACCAGGGTACTGTCTACTGAGTTGCTCTAATGATAACTTTTCAGTCTGCAACATTATAGAGTAGGGATGGGGAGATTAACCAATACGTATTGATACATAAAGCAAACAGCTTCAGCATGTTATCAAATGTTAACCACATAGCAACTGTGGTGTCTACAAGGCATGCTTTTATTTTGTAATGTCAGTTAACGTTTGCAAGACTTTTATTTTGAAATGCATTTTTTGTTAGTTTTCACACAGTTTTCACTCCACGTCATTGTGAGAGTTACCAGTAAAACCAATCTTCAGTTACGACGACGACGACTCGCCTCTTTATTTTAAGACTATTTGAGAAGTGCATGGAAAAATGACTCGAAATGTCAAATAGATGGCCAGACATGGTTATATAGAGTATTCAATATTGGGATGTTGAAAATCACTATGGACCTGACTCCACCCTGTTGGAACCGCCTACCCCGCCTCCTGAGGTGATGTAAGCCTGCCTCATGTATCAGCCTTCCTTTCTCTCTCCTTCTCTCCAAAGCCAGCAGACAAAGGGAACCATACCTGAGAACTTTAGTATAATATAATAGTGGATGCATTAATTTAAAGTAAGTTATGTCCATTTGTTTTGGTTTATTGTTATTCCCCGTTTGGATATGAAGATTTACATTTTATTGTCATCGTTTTATTTTTAATTTGTTTAGGAAATCATCCACCATCCTTTGTTCATCTATACCTGAGAATAAATCAACAGAACTGACTGCTTGGTCCTGTGTTTAAATGTACACACCACATTGGATGCTCCATGAACCACCACTCACAGAAAGATAGTCTTTTCAGGGATGAATAGGCTATGGGAAAAGGTGTACTATTTAAAGTTACGGACAAAGTGCACTACACCTATCACATTAAACCATATGGGGCTGAGCCAGGATAAAATGTTTTAAGAGATGCAGAGGGGCATAAGGCTCCCTTCTTCACACACTGTGGGATTGTCCTGTCATACAGCCAGAGACAAAAGGTTTATACACCTCAGAAATAAAAAAAAAAATATGTATAGCAGTTGTGCATATATATTTTCACTTCCTGTGCTATTTTTTGGGAATGTAAATAATGTTTATAATAATAATGTATATGCATATATTTATTATTATTATTATTATTATTATTATTATTATTATTATTATTATTATTATTATTATTATTATTATTATTATTATTATTATTATTATTATTGTCAAGGTTATAAAAAAATATCATTAATGGTTTTGGAAAAATGTCAGAGCCCCTGTCTGTTTATTGCTTTACAAGGCTCCTGTGTTGTTGTTAATCCTCTTGCCTTTAATTAACATAACAAAATTATTAATGTCTCCTTTTTATCTTTATTATCGTGTCTTAAATCCCTTTAGCAGCTGAGAAGCATGCCTAATCGCAAGGAAATGGGTTGTGATATGTGCTATTTCAGCTTGTTTTTTGACTTCCAGCTGCATTTGAATAAACTAAACTGGAGCTGGTATTTATCCAATGTTTCAAAATGGGAAATTAGCCTCAACTAGCCCAAAATTCTCAAATTGATGCATAACTGTTCTTACTTGTAGACATAGGAGTAATAAAATTTCTCCAAGACTTAAGACAGCAGTATAACTATCCTGAACTGTTTTGATGCTTCATATAATTTGTTTGCATAAAAAAGCAAAATACTGTACCACAGTAAAATGTACTTTCAGCCTTATAGATGAATTCCGCGAGCAATTTGTGTATGCGGCGCCGCCATTGCTGCCGTGTCACGTCGTTCATCAATTAATTATGCTGTCATTGTAAACAGACTCTACCATCATGAATACCTGGGTTGATGATGTTAGCCAGTGGCCATCGGCAACTGATGAAGGTTTCTTAAATAAATACCAATAATAATTTAGGAATCAATCATTTGTTTGAGTGATAAGCAGGAAAGATTAGAGTAGCCTAATAGATAGGCTAATAGACTGCACCATTAAACACCTTATAGCCTACATTACGTGTGCTGATTTTAGCAAGCTAACAGTGACATGTGTATGGACAGGCTATGTGACTAAAAAAAACCAACAACACATGTTTGTATTTTGTTTTAAGAATATTTTATTGATCAGTGGCCTCTGATGACCAGAATCACTGCAGCTAGCTACAGGTCCCTGATAGCGGGTAAACATTAACGTTACCTGAGCTCCGGATGGGTCGGTCAAACATTATATTTTAAATTTTACACTACCTTTTAGACAACCACGTTGTATTGAAGGGATCAGTGAGACACTGACAGTCCATCCACTGTCACCAGGATGTGTCAGTAACTGTGAGAAGAGAGGGTGGCGGGTTGTAAAAGTCAGCTGGGACTGCGTGGCTAGCTGCTGCTCCACACTGCAGCGCTCTTATTACAACAGCCGATGACGGCACACATCCTGCCAGCCTTCCTAGACATGTTTGTAGAAGAGAAAAGGTCAGCTTCTTGTCGCTTGTATTCAAATGCCCACTTCACACACAGAGCTCCTGGCTGCCTGACTGGGAGCTGACACCACAGTAATGGCGACCGTTCAACTAACGGTTATTTCGCCGAATTCGTCTATATTCAAAATAAAATTTCAGTTTTTAACCAGTGTGTAAGCATTAAGAAGGCTGAAATAGTGACGGGAAAACACCGAAATGATGAAGTACTGGCTTGCAAGAAAATCTGTTGAAAAAAATAGGAAGAGAAGACCCATATTTATAGACATAATTTCTATTATGAGTTTACCAACACAAATCAATCAACCACTTCTGACTAAGCAAGCATATGAAAATTAGTGTCATCCACACCAATGAAAACAACCCTTTTCTCTGAACTTCATAAGCTGCTGGATTTTGAATCACATAACATACAAGAGCTAAATCAATGAGTACAAGAAAGGAAGCTAGAATTGGAAAAAAAAACAATGATGGTGTCACCTGTTTGTTTGAAGAAGGGCAATGTTGAACATTGTATATTAAATGCACACATTAATAGGATATGGAGATGAGCAATTGAACATGAGTGTGTGTGCAAAATAGGGGTGAGATACAGAAAGCAAGCATATATGTGGAGGCATCTGTGAAACAGAGAAGTTCCAAACTTTTAGTAGCTACTAACAAAATCTACACCTGCTGCTGACCACGCGTAGTGCTTGTGTAAATTTAAGAATGCCCATAAATAATGCTTGTCACTATTGAAAATTACAATTTTAACTCATATTGCATATTGTTATGTTAGGGTGACCATATATATATATTTATTTATTTGGGTTTTTTTTACGTTGGACCGGAGAGGTGAGCAGCTTGGGACTGCGTCCTAGACACCTCAACCTGCAAACATTTCAGTGATGTCTGCTCTATTTATCCAGGAGGTGGGCCTGGGAGGTAACCCCTTAGTCTGTCTGTACCCCGATACCCCATCTCCCTGCGCTGCATACTGTCACTGCACAGTCACATACTACACAATGGAGACAAAGGTATTCCAGATACAGATATATTGGCTGAGAGTGATGAATGGCTGATTAGTTGTTTGGAGAATATAATCTGACAAGGCCAACAAACCTGCACATCTACAGGTCAGTGCTTGGTCTCCTAGACACAGGCACCTTCCAACTGGAGATAAGTGACAGGTCCAGCATTTCTCAACCACGTATGAGCCGCATCCTCACTCTGGCATTATAAAACTAATGCCAGAGTATATAAAATTTCCCGATGGCATACAACAGCAGGTAGAAAAATTTCCTGACCAGAAAATCCGGGCACCAATAAGAAGCAAGCTTTTCTCCCCAGCGTGATTGAGGCAGGTTTAGCACGACGACGCTATAGCAAGCTACAATTGGCGATGCAGCTATGTATACGTCATCGGGATGAGTGGTCTGATTGGTTGTAGCTTCGTCCAGTAGCATACAGAGGCATCTGATCGACTCAGGTTAAACCTGCCTCTCAGAAAACGGGTAGAACGGAAGCTTGGCCAGACTAAACTCGTATGAGTTTATATAGTCAGCAATAGTCAGGCTGCAAATTCTCCACAGGGTGCCTTTAATTTTTAAATGTTGTGGCACATTAGTTGATGTTGCATTGTGTATATTTTTTTATTAGTAATGAGTATATATAAGTATATATTATATTATATTATATTATATTATATATTAGTATATTGAGTGTACTTTGTAACTCTGGATAAGCTAATATGATGGTTTCACATGTGTTTAGCATGTGGTTGAAGAATGTTAAGATTCACATTCAATATTGAGGTATCATTTTGATAAGAAGGAAGTCATCATCACTGTCAATCTGACATATGGTCCCTGGAGCTGCCAAGTGTGCATCTGTTAATACACTATATAAAGCCCCTGGAAAGTAAAGTTTCATCAGCACTCCAGAAATACAACTTTATGCGTAAGCAGTCTTCATACAATTTTGTATCCTGCATATATCACAGGGTTACAACCCAACTACAACTTCACACAGGGTCTATTCATCAGGTCCTGTGATGCATAGTGTGATTTTCAGTGTCAGCACAATGTGTACAAAGCAGTAAATCATATAGGCTTTATGCATGTGTGTGTGGGAAAGCATTTCTGGTAAACTATGACTCTGTTGGGACCAGTTGTCCTCATGGCATACAGAAGTCATTTCTGTGGTCCTGTTTGAGACTAAGGTTTGACTACTTGTTATGGTTAAGGTTAAAGTTAGGTTGTCCACAATGAATTGAACTCAGTGGAAGTCAAAGTCCTAACAAGGATAGCTGTATACGTGTGTGTGTGTGTGTGTGTGTGTGTGTGTGTGTGTGTGTGTGTGTGTGTGTGTGTGTGTGTGTGTGTGTGTGTGTGTGTGTGCGTGTGTGTGTGTGTGTGTGTGTGCGTGTGTGTGTGTGCGTGTGTGTGTGTGCGTGTGTGTGTGTGTGTACTTTGCTAGCATTAACTTGAAAGAGGCGATGCGATTACAATTGATTAAATGCTGCCTTGTTGTTTCCTTCTCTAGTCCGTGTTAATGCTATCTGGTAAAAGAGAGGGCACACTTCATAAACCATTTCTAAGAAAACAATTCAACTGCTAAGGGCCACATTAATTAACTGATTTTGTTTTGTGATGTTTTGTGCATAATAGAGTTTGGAATTGTCATGACAACACTTTCTGAGATAAGCTTTTCTTTGATGAACTACAGTCTGAAAAGATATCTGAGCATTTCTTACTTTAAGTTAATATCAATAACTCATTGTGCCCTCAGCTCTTCTGAGAATTATTCACTGTTTGATTACATTGCAAACATTAATGAGTTATATTAATCAGTGAGAGCACTGAACTTTGAATCTTATAAACATATTTACTGTTGATAACACACTTCTCACATTACTGCCCATAATTTTGCTTGCCCCCATGATATATGTTTGTTTTACGTAACTTCATTACATTCTTTAACTGAATCATCAGACTTCATAATAGTGATGAGGAAGTGCTTGGGCGCACAAAGCCTCTGGAAATCCTAGCAGTAGTGTTGATGAAGGTGATTTATTTAAACAAATATAAGCCTTGGCAGTATGGATGCTGACATGCTGATTTATCCCAGTTACAGATTGTTTCAAATGACGCAAAGTTACTGTTACACTGTTGTTCAAAAACATTCACTTCTCTGAGATCTTCTCTAACATTATTGTGTGCTTGGATATTTTTATGATCACGTATTCAAATATGATAAAACTGCTAAATGTAACACTGGCTTTTAAAATGCAGTATATACATATACTGTAGTTTCCTTTTGTAGTTGAACATAGATCATTGATGGGACCCAATTACAAAGCTCTTTCCATTCCAATAGGCAGTAAGTTGTGCATAGACAACAAACATTAAGACAAGTGTGTTAATATATGGAGACATGAAGTGAGAGCTACAATATTCTCATCCTGCAGGGTTCAGTAGCTTCATTTAACAGTTACTCATGCACCACTGAGTGAAATTAGCCTACTTTTGGCCATAGCAACACAGTCAATTCACTGTGAGAGCTGCTTCCCAAGAAGTCAATAGAAAGTATTGTATTACATGCTCGCAATGATGAGAGGAGCAGTCCAAAGGGATAAAACAGCCTGAAATGCTGCATACCTTAGAGGGCTGCACTAGAATCTGCAGTATAATATGGGCGAGCAGAAAAATAACAGCCCCACTCTATGGAGTGGAACTGGAGGATTCAGAGATCAAATAGATAAGCCACTTCAGACCTTTCCATTTCAGTGCATGATAGAACTCACATCTCTAAATTCTTGCTTGGCACATTATCCCTTTCCTATTTGATCTCTGCTACTGATGCTTAGAGTACAAAGCTCGCCTGTGTTAGAAGATTGTGATCCAAACTGAAGCTTAATTAAATTCGCAATTATTCAATTGACCCAGCAGCTGGTGATCAGTGGAAATGAAGCATGAAGAGTTTGTTTTATTAAAACCCGTAATCTTAAATTATATAAGCAATGTCAACTCAAATGTGCATTCGTCAGCTTCTGCATGATGCTAATTAGCACAGGAACTAAGTACACATCTTATTAAAAATCACAGTTAGTGGCGACGTTTCTTGCTTGCACAGTGAGTAAACTCCATCACTGATGTTACAAAATAAATAGATGTACTAAAGAGTGGCAATGAAATTACAGTCGTGATTATTTCTGGCTGAGATCCAGCATAAATAAAAAAAAAATAATCTCTCAACCTTTCATGGCAGCTGTTCCACACATATCACCCTTCATTCAGAGCATCACTAACAGCTCACAACTCACACGTAAGGAGGAAACACTTACATAGATATGTACTTCTCTTTAATGTCACTGCCGTTCATCGTGCTTCCTCTCAGTGTGTCATCATAGCCCCACTTCTGTTTGTCAGCACATATTTTGTAGAAGACTGAGACCTGTATAGGAAAAACTTGATTACTCGTGTATCATTTCAGAACACAACTAATAGCATGAGGGGCCAGGAGCATTCTTCTGCTGCCCACTGAAAACTTTTATCTCTTAATTCTGGAAAGACTTAAATCTTTAGACATTAAATGCAAAGGTATCAGTCATCCCACTCCCAGCTTAGTTTATTTTATGATTTCTCCTGTTTGCAGGATTTACAACACTTCTCCCTTTTGTACTGAGCTTTTGAAGGCTTTTGATATTAGAGAATCATCCACCTACTATCTTTTGTAAACAAAGCTAAAATATCGCTCTTTTAGCTTTTCCTGATGCATTTTAACAAGTATAAAGATAGATTTTGAGAGAACTTTGCCGTACCTGTATTAATATTCGCTCTGCTTAGTGACACAAGTGTTTGCATAGCGACAGTCTCACGGGGGTCTGTTGATAAAGGCCAGATGTTTCCTTCCAATGCACATGAACACAGCAAGGGAGAATCCCTCTGGAATAGTCCTGCTCATTATCCTGCCTCATTGGACACTATTCTGACACAGAAGTCCAATAAGTGGCACATTTTACTCGTAATTACCTTCCAACCAACAGTGAGAAGAGATGAACAGATTGTGTGTATTGTACCTACACACTCCCACTGATAAGTTTACAAAGTGCACCAATGTCCTTTCTTTGCATTCTGAACTCCAACTCTTACTCATCAAGCGTTTGATATTCACTTTGATGTGTTTTCAGTGAAATATGTGTAATTATCTTGTTTGTGAAGCATTACAGGTCGTTATCTTGAAAGAGCCATTTGATCAATCCAATTCTATGAAAGGCCTGCATGCCAGTAGTAACATGTAACAATGATACAAAGTGCAGAAATTTCCACAGCATTGAATGCAACATTATCTAGTACACTGCCTTTGGAAATGTATATCTTTAAATTAATATTTTAAGTCTCAAGATTTCTTCAAACTTCTATTTTAAGCAGTCTGTAGGATATTTAAGCTCACAATTTCTATAAAAAAAAGCTCAGTTTTATGTGCTGTCATTATTGAATATTCTAGATTCTAGCTATTGATATTTAGAGGACACACAACCACAGAAGTCGCCAGCCTGTGTGCTTCTTCAACCTTGCTTGGCCAGTAATATGACCAGCCCCTAGCTGGGTGAGAACAGATGGAATAAAATCAAAACGGTGGGAAATGAAGGAAATACATTTGAGTCCTATGGGCTGACAGGACTGGGTGTGACAAGCTACAGTGAAGCAGGAGCCATGTTCAACATATGTGATGCTATTTCAGTTTGTTCCAGAAGGATGCATTAATTTTGTCATGACCCACATGGCACAATATCCTGCAAAACAACTAGGATCTCAGAGACCTGCTGCCATATGATGTTAGAATTGAAAGCGTCCAGGAATCCAACAAATCCATCTATCAATCCAGACATCCTGACAAATACAATCACATGAAATAACAAGCAAATTTCTATTTTTCTTCTTTTTTATCATATTTGATTACCTCATCATGCAAATGTTAGTTGGCAAACAACAGGTGTCTGTAATCAAATGGCAGGGGATTGTAATCAAACAAAAGCTACAGCCAATAATTGATGTTTACAGAACTGCCTCATATTGGTTGAAAATGCTCAAAACGTCAGGTGAATGGTATCAGTTATGTGTTTATATGGATGTTGATTTAATCACAAGTGTTCAAAGAAAATATTGAAAACTGAGTTTATAGAAATACAATAGTCAGACTTCAATTGCAGTAAAAAAAAAAAAAAGCTGAGAAAATGTACACAAATTAAGGAGTAATGAAGATAATTGCTAGTTGCAGACCTATACAACATACAGATCTGCTCTGGCTTTGTAGAAAAATAGAAACCAAAAAAGAAAGAAAAATCATATTTAATTTATATTTTTATTTGATACCATAATTCTTAAAATCAGGCATAAAACACCATTTTTGTTCTTGACTGATACATGAACCATTCCTTTTGGTGTGAAGACATTGTCTGGTATTCTAACCTTGTTTTTCTACCTGTCTCGTCCCTCTAAGCTAACCTCATTTTAAATAAATCACCTGTGAATAACTAACTCTAAAAAAACTGCTTATTTTAATGTTTGGTCTACCATCAACTTCAACTGTAATAGTTGGCAATCAGGCATGACCTCTTTCAAATTGTCATAACTTTTCAACAGTATGTTTCAACACTTCAGCACATCCCTCATCTGAATGTTACCATTTGGCCTTGAAACTAAAGGATTTTTGGCAATACAGGACAAAAGACTGCTGTTTTATGTCTGCAATTAGAGGTCCACTCAAAATTTTTAATTTGTTTAAGTTGACTTGGCCATAGAGCCAAGATGGTGGTAGGTAAGTAAGGGAAAGACAAAAAACTATAAAATCAGTTACTTTCTTGTATCTTAGAGCGACACCTTGGTCCAATAGTGACAAATTTATCAGGTGCTATCAGAGAATGCTTGAAAAAAAGACTGTATTTCCAGCATTCTCAGATACACCAACTCAAGATAGGACACAGTATAACTAACAATATATATTATACTTTAATATACATGAAAACCAAATCTGATATACACTACTGATGGTGATAATCATGACTGGTATTTTTGCAACAATGTTCAAAAAGGTTTAGGAAATCCATTCCATAACACGTTTAAGTTAAGCTTGCAGGGCAATGCAGCCTGCATTAAATAATAATCTGTTCTAGGGATGCAGGGATTAATAGTGGAGAGCAGGGATGTTGTGTGAGTGGAGAAAAAGTTGACTGCAGACACAGGTATAGGATTAGACAGGCCTTTGCTTCTCCAACATAGACTTCCATTTCTGTGAATGGCTTTTTCCTCCTCTGAAGGGACTGGACAAATAAACAAGTACATTAGACCTTCATCAATTATCACTGGACTCCCACACCAAAGCCCAGAAAGCAGCTTCCCCATTAATAAAAGGAAAATTTAATCTTCTGCTTCAAATGCTCATTAAACATGATCATATGTCTTTGGCTCTCAACACAAAGTGTGCATTAAAATAATTCCCTTCAGACATTGTATTCCAAATAAAATCAATTGTTTTCCCTGGAGGAACAAGATTCACTCTGATGACAAAACATCAATTCCACAAGGACTTACTACTTAGCTGAAAATTGTAATGAGACTATATTGCTATCCGGATGCAAGTTTTTGGTAGGATAGTGTATACAACATATGGGTAGGCACGTGTGCACACATGCATTAGTCTGAGGGAATTATGATTCTACCCTGAAAAGAGGCAGCATAATAATGGCATGAGAGTAGTATTTATCACATGAAATAACTATTCCCCCTCGACACTAGAGCAGACCTTATCCCTCCAAGCCATCTGCAGAAGAGGGAGCGCCATGCACTGAGTGACCATAAAATCCAACATTCATCAGAGCATATAATATAATACTCCCAACCATTGTACGGATTACCCATTTCGCCCATGTGGCTCACGCAGAAGCCTACTAAACTGGCACATGGACATTTACCACAGATCTCAAAGAGGAAGCTGGGCAAACATTATATACACTCTATCAAGCCATTATCCTTGAACCTCACAGAAAGGTGTAGATCCACATTTCATATTAAAGGAGAAATCAATAGGTTTCCCACAAGAGGGTTATAGGCTCTAATTGTAGTGTATGTCCAGTTAACATCTTAGCCACAGCTAGGCTTCCTTATATCACTGTATAACCTTACTGCATATAGGTCCTTAAACACCTGCATGGTGTGTCCTGTATCTAAAAAATATATAATAAACCAATCTGAGTTTGACTGAATGGTTAGTATTTCATTTGAGCACATGCATCTGCTGACATTATCCCCTAAGGACTGTGTCTTTTGTTACACTCAATTGATAGTATACCCTCTGATTTTTTCCCGAATTGATCACTGCAAAGTAGGTCAAGAAGCTAAAAAGCTAAAGCTCATTCAAAGACAGCTTAGCTGCTAGGCTGATCATCCTGGATGTTTTTTTTTTTTTTTTACTCACTGCAAGTGCTGAGATTTTCAGGGGGAAAAAAAAACAACCTTTACCCACTAGTAACTGTCTTTAATGCAAAACCAGAGTGTGCAGATTTATGGTTTATCTTCTGTATTTATAGTCAGTCCCTTAGCAAATGGTTGTCATGGAAATGCTTTTCCAGAGTATCACCTGTACTGATTAACTATACACTGACCTTCAAAATTGAAATGACAATCACATGAAAGTGGAACCGATGAATGAACAGCAGCAGCAATCCTGAAATCCTGGTGAAGTTTGAGGAAAGCCTCTGAAACTGTTGGCTATTCGTAAGAGCCTCACAAACAGTAAGGGTTTGTCATCTTGAAAATGGCTATGAACTGTGAAAGAAATAAAAGATGACAAGGTTAACTGAGGCTTTTTCACATCACCATGAAGTTGCAGCACAATTTTTGGACAGACAACCATAATGTCTGGCACTGCAAATTCAAAGACAAAAGCACAAAAGCTGCCTGAGGGATTGCTGTTATGAGTTCCCTGAGAAATGTATCTGATACTTTACGATGCTCTTTTACAGCTTACTCATTGGCAGATAACAAGGATAAATACGGCATACTTGCTTGCAGTGGTAATCTGAAGTAAAATACAAAAATTAGAAATGCAAAATATATCCCACAAGTGAATTATTACTGTACTCATTAAAAATCTTACTAGTGCAAAAGCCCAACAACTTCAGAATCATATTTCTTTAATGACTTGAAAGATAAGGCTGGTGATTTTATGTATATTTCATACGAGCAATGAATCGATCCTACTAACAAGTATTGTGTGTGCATCCAAATCCTGATATATTGCATTACTCTCTGCCATAGAGCTCTGTTGTTCTCCAAAACCTATTGAAAACATATTAATCAGCCACACCGCTGCATTGGGTGACATGTTCCTTTTTCCCAAAGGGTGTGGTTACTTTACTTCATCTGAAAACATCTCCAAAGACTAAACGTGCATGCACAAAGATGGGTCTTTTTAGAGTAAACAATCAGCATTTTTTCCACACTTGATGTATTGATCAGACTCTGATCCAGACATTGTAAAGTTCTCAGGATAATCCCAAATCCTTAAGCATGTATGGTGGCCTCTTCCTGACACAGAGAGTAAAAATTTGATGATTGTTATTAGTCTTTAGTCACTTAAACAAGCTAAGTTTACCCAATACAACAGAGGGGCTCACTCATATCTTTTTATTATTTTCTATCTTTTTTCTTAACAAAAAAAGAAGGTCTGTGTGATACATCAGACTTTGGATACATACATAACACTTATGCACATGATTGATTCATTGTTGCTTTAGCTCTGCAAATATAGAAAATTGCGAGCCATACCCTTTAATATAAACACTGCAGCAATATAACAATGCTATACAAGGAAATGGCCATTATCTCACTCTTCCATTTATCATTGTAAATCACAACAATGACTGAATCTTTTCCCAGTACATTGATGTTTTTACATTTCATGCATTATTCTTCACATCTGGTGTGGGAATCAGGGGAACATCCTCTTGCATATAGTAAGTAATGAGTTTTGTATTCCATTTAGAGGCAACAATGCCTTTTTGAATAATAGGATGAACTAATCATTTAGCATGCGGGAGTGGCCATCAAGGGGAGAAAAATAAAAATGCAGGAATCAAGATAGAGTATACTATACTGTTTGACTGACAACTGATCTCTGCAGAGAGCAGCAATCACTGCTTATCACCAAAGAAGAAAGGCAGAAAAAGAATATTGTAGATTACCATTTACTCAAGACTTTCTGACACTGATGACGCAACATGTTGGCAACTTTGGCAACTTGGTATTTGACAATCCACACAGGCATACACAGTTTTCAGTTTTTCCACCCTTTAATTGTACAGGCCAACAAGAACACCTGCCATGCCCAAAAAAGTTTTGTAATGCCANGCATACACAGTTTTCAGTTTTTCCACCCTTTAATTGTACAGGTCTGGTAGGCCACCAGGCCAACGAGAACACCTGCCATGCCCCAAAAAGTTTTGTAATGCCAAAAAAAAAAGCCAAATGTTCATCAGTTCAGAAACCAGTAGTGTTTGGGATTGTCTGTGCAGTGTTGCATTGAAACATGAGTCAACCTCTTTGTTGTTGCCGGGAAAGTCTTTAAGGAATAAGGACATGCCTAATGTGTATGGATAGTGAGTGTGTGATTGAATGAGAAAGTGACGGTGAATGCAAGCAGAGCAGGAGCAAAGGTTAGCACCAAGTTGTCAGTCTGGCAGTATGGTATGGGCAACGATGTGTCAGTTGGTAAATGCTGCAGTTTTAAGACCAAGAAATGTCTTGTTGGTTGTTTCCTTAACAGATGTAAGAGGGTCAGCTCTGAACTTAAAAATAATGGGTTAGATTATCCAGACCAGGCTCACTTAAAGTGGATTGACCTTTAATGTGGACCAGCTCTTCTCATTAGTCACTCTTAAACAGCTTGCCCCCACTCCAAAACTAGCACTTTCAGGAAAATTCTAAAGAGCATTGCATAGCAAACCACACATAGAATAAAACATGATCAGATTATGAGAAAATGTGAGACAAAGTGGTAAATAATTTATATGGATAGCTAAATTAAACAAATCCAGATAATATGACAAAACACACAGAGAAAGATGGATAGTCATTTGTGATTTCAGGGCAATCCTCTATGTGTGATAAACTTTGAAACAAACTATTAGGAGACAATTTGCATTTGGGAATGAGGGGCTATAGGGGCAGCCATCTGTGTCTGCTCTCTTAATTTGTCTCACTGTCATTTCTTCTCTCAATCATTGAGATGCCACATACATTACAGGCAGGCCATGGACCCTGCTGGGAGTGCAAACAGTGATGGGTATCAGTATTGACACTGGTCTAAAAGGATCAGTTAGCCTCGTCTTTACCCTGCAGACCTTGCATTGCCTATTCATACAAAAACAGCCTGCAAATGTGCTTCTCCCCTGATACTCTTACTCTCTGCTGATCGCTAAGAAAATACAAGAAACACTACTGCCTAATGCCCCATACAATTCTGACATCACCTTTCCACAGGAGAGGAGGACACACTCGATTTGATGGGCTAATTGTGTGTGGCATAATTAATCAATGTCTCCTGAACGACAAATTCCCACATGAACACACCCAATGTCGCGTGAATGCCGGCAAAGGCATATGGGGTAATTGAATTTACATTTATTTATTTTCCTTTCTCAGGTGATTTAGTCATTACTGGCTGATATCTGTGAGATGCACGCCATGACAACTGTTGAAGACAGGCTAAGTTTACCTTCAACAGGGCAATACTTGATTCCAGATAAATTTGAAGGCCTTAAACTTTTTCGTAATGTTGTTACAAAAAAGAGAGCTGCTATGCTAAAAAA
>JANJYP010050720.1:0-11236 GCA_024605115.1 Rastrelliger brachysoma | reverse complement strand
ACACACACACACACACACAAGCCCACAAGAAATTTTAACATTCCAAAATTAAGCAAATGCTCATAACATACTACATAA
This sequence comes from Rastrelliger brachysoma, assembly GCA_024605115.1. Taxonomy (NCBI): domain Eukaryota; kingdom Metazoa; phylum Chordata; class Actinopteri; order Scombriformes; family Scombridae; genus Rastrelliger; species Rastrelliger brachysoma. Next base: position 11,158 of record JANJYP010050720.1, on the reverse strand, counting down.
TTAAAATGTGTAAAAAAAAAAAAAAAAAAAAAGCTAAAGTAATGCATACATATTGGTGAGCACAGTGCATTGTCACCTTATATAGTGCTAAATTGTTCAGACTCAATCCCTCCCTGTGACTCTCTCCAAGGTACTAATTCATTCAATCCCAATTCCAGACATTCAGCCTATTTCTCTCTGTTGCTACGACACCTGAAACTGATGCACTTCATCTCTCTGTCACTATGTTGTAAGGAAACCCAGACTTTCTCTCTTTGCTTCACTCCATGGTGCTGAAACATCCATGCCCAGTTCACATATGTGGACTCAAAGAAGCAAGCTGTCACATACCTAAAGCCTGCAGGTGGATTCAGTGTTACACATGTAATTTACATACTCAACTCTGTTTTCTCCCATTTCCGCTAGGTTGGTGTACAGTGAAGTTGGCCATTTCCTAAATTATGTGCTTCCACACTGCTTCACATTCCCATAACTCTTTACAGTATGTAATATTGAAGGGTGTAGTTCTTTACTGTGACAAAGTGTTTGAAGTGCTTTCACATAATGGACTGGAAGCAAAGAGCACAGCCTTTTCTCCGTTTCCAAAAGGAACATGCAAGCATTGGTTGTTTCTGGGTTGTCGCGTGTCAGAAGAGTTTCACATGAAGATGAACCTTTCACAACTTCTCCAAGTCATATTGGAATGAATAGAAGCCTTTCACTCTTCTTGTGTTTGAGTCCATATGTGTGAACAGGAGGTTAAATCATGTTTTTTCCTTCTTGATCACATTTTTTAAAACTCAATCCTTTTATGCTTAGTCTATGTCTGTCTCTAACTCTCTCCATGGTCTTGAAACAGTCAAATCATCTGGCTCTATCTCTTTGTCCATGGTGCAGTGACATTCTCTCTAATTCTGCTCTCCTTTTTAATAAATATTTTAGATTAAACTCAGCACACACACTAACAACACATTAAATGAAAGTCAAGGCAGCAGTCTCAATTGAAGTATCTGTGCCTGTGCAGTTCACTAGCCGATAATAAATTTGGGAGATTATGACTCTTGCGTTTAGAATAAGTGCAAAGAACTGCACCTTGGGTGTGTTGTGCGAGTTGCGTCGACGTCCCTCTTCCAGCTGCATCTCAGAGTACAGCTCCTCCTCATCCTCTTCCATGATGTCAGACAGGTCAGAGCCCCGGCTGCTTTCGCTGTGATAATCTTCATTGTGACTATAGTGAGGCTTTTGGCAGTCACACACACACACAAACACACAGACGCAATTGTTTAAGTNACACACATACATACATACATACATACATACATACATACATGCACACACCAAACACACATGAGTGGGCACAAACACACGCATACAAACACCCACAGAGTTACAGACACAGGAGTGTATGCATGCAATCACCCAGACATGCATGCACACACACACGTCCAAACATACACACACGTAAAGAGGTTTTCCATTGAAAAACACACTGAGGTTCAAAAGGAGGCAAAAGATGCATCACTCTTCTTGTGTCCTTACCGGCCTCCCCAACTCAGAGCCTCTGAGGAACTCATCAACTGATGGTCCTCTCCGACGGCCACGTGCAAACCCCTCCTCATCTTCCTCTTCCTCATCAGAGTGATGCTGGTGAAATGACTGACCATGCTCGCCATAACCAGGCTGCCTCCTGTCCCCCTGAAAGTGAGTAACAGAGAGAGGTGGACGATAGCAGTCATTCTTGGTTATTGGGTTCTGCAGTATCTGAACTTCTAATTTTTACATAAAAAGTGACTGGATTTTGCTAAATATTTTCATTTTGATCAGACCTTGCCACTCTCTGCAGCCACTCTCTGTGCTGCTTCTCGGGCAATGGCTTTGGCCACAGTGTCCGGGATAAGTGTGCCTCGTGGCTGCGGAAGAATCCTCTGAGGGGAGGGGGAGCGTGGATTGGCAGAAGGAGGAGCCTCAAGGGTGTGGCCTTGCATGGGTACAGTGGGCTGGGAGGAGGGAGAGCGTGTGGGGTCCCAGCCAGGCTGGCCCGGTGGAATAGCTCCTCCGTGGTGAGCCGCCTGCTCTTTGGCATCCAGGTCTCTGGCACATACTGGTCTCTGAGGTATTGGGTGGGGTTGGGGGTGGGGCAGCAGAGGCAGTTGGTGCTGGGGCCTGGGACCTTGGTGGGGTGGATGAGGCTGAAGATGTAGACGTTGGGGATGAGGATGTGGGGGTTGAAGCTGGGGCTGCGGGGGCCCACCTGGGTGGGGAGGTCTGGGATGAGACTGAGGGTGCGGTTGAGGGTGTGGAGGATGGGGTGGGAGTGGTTGTCCATGCACCTGGGGAGGAGCAGGAAGCTGGGGTGTGCCATGAGGAAGATGAGGGGATTGGAGGTGAGGTTGAGCATGAGGGTGTGGAGGGGGGACCGTGTGGGGGTGCATTGGTGGTGGCAAGGGAAGCGGAGGTAGAGGCACAAGCAGGTTGTTTGGAATGACGGCGACTTGGGAGTCCTGGGATTCTCCCTGTACTGACAGTGTCCTGACGATGACCTCCCTGGCCTCCAGGCACTGAATCCTTGTCAGCTCTACAGCAACATAGTCTGCCATTGGGAACAACACCTCAGCTATCTGAATATAAAAATAAGAAAAAATAACACTCACATCAACAAAAGCGGAATCATTCTTTTTAACCAAATAGAGGGAGGAATTATTTTTATTTCTACTGGCAAGACCACTGAGGGGTGATAATAACTTGCTTTGTTAAATGTTAAAGATACTTCAACTGGGAGTTTGAGAGTAGTATGGTGGCAGTTTACTGTCCAACCCAGTGTGATTCAGTGTTGATTTACTCTTTCAGATACAGTGTGTTGATTTACTTTGGCAGTCACCAGAGGGAGTGAGAGACCTTTCCAAGACATTCACAGGTCCCAGATTGAAATACTTGCACTTTACTAAATCACAAGTAGGTGGCACTGCTGAGTGCACTGAGTAGACTGATGACATAATGCCATACTCAACAACAGAGGCAATTAGCAGCCCATCTGTGATGTATGTTCTCATGTTTAACTGGATTAGACATGATTAAACAATTTATATTGTGTCATATTATATCTTTGTACAGCATGTAGGCCTTTGATATATGGATCCCCTGTGCATCCCCTTTATTGCCCTGTACTCTGCATGATACTGTACAAAGTCATGTATCTTTTGATAAACATGTATTTTATCTCATATTATGATGCTTTTAATCCAAGATAAGCTCCTCACCACTCTCTCATAATGCCTTCTTTCAGCACAATTAAATAAAATAAGGACATAATGAGGCCTAGCTGGTAATATTAACACTCACCCTCTGTCCTTTAGTACAGACTGCGTAGCCAATGACATTTGCCCCATTAGATGTGCCTGTGGGAGAGAGGATAGGGGGCTTCCAGCGGACCTGTAGGACCCCCGGAGCCTGCCCACAGAGCACCTGTACATCTTGGGGAGGCATTGGAGGGCCTGGGATGTAAGAGAACAGATATTAAGAAAAAAAAGTTTAAAATGTTATGCAATAATTTAGTATCACAAATACACAAACAAGAGAGGATGGTGTATAGCATTCATCAAATGCACAAATGGGCACACACACACAAACATGCACAGAAAATCCTACATCTAGGAGAGGGGGTGTGGTGGTGGTGGTGGTGGTGGGGATTAAGGAAACATAAAACTGTGTTTATTTATAAATTGAACTTCATATTAAAATTTGTGAAAGTAATTACATAACCCTACATGCCCTGCATCAAATGCTTACTTTGGAGAGACACACAGTTCATGCAAATACTTGTGATAATGTGATGTTCATTCACAAGACATTGTGTACTGTGCTTATATATATAATTTTACTAACTGATAGATTATAATGGCTATATACTAAACTCCATAATAAAACTGCACTGCGATAAGTAACCATTTTAGTATGGTAGTATTTTTGAAAAATATTTTCAGGTCTGTATTTTTAGTCAATATTCCTTTTGTCTGTACCCTAAACTCATAGGAGAGAAAAAGATGCAAAATGAAACATTGCAGGCTTCTGGGACAACTGAGAGAAACACTGTTGTCTCTGCATGCAGGATACAATCCAGGGAGACTAACTCCAGCCCACTCTTTGTCTTCCACTCCCCTGGATCACTGGATAAAACATGCACAACTGCATTCAAGCAGAAGCAAATGCACACTGATACAAAATAGTCATTTCAGTGAGCACTGGAGGGGCACTGCTTTATATAGCGTTGGTTGTTCCAGGCTAGGCTATAAGCTGAGGAAATGACTCACCAGAATAATAACTGATCATATCTTGTGGTCTTCTAATTAGTGATGTGCTCTCTGCAGTAAGCAAACTTGGGTAAAATTGCATCTCAATTTGGTTTCAAATAACGTGTCTTTGTATTTGAATAGATAAATAAAATATAAATATATAAGCCCCTTAAAAATATAACATAATAAAATGCCATTTTGCCCAAATCCCTGACTGAATTGCTCATAGTGAAGAATGTGTTACAGTCATTCTCAGTTTCATGTATACAACCCTTTTCTAAATGTATTACAGCACTAATGTCATCTCTTCCCATTGGATCTCAATAGAAACAGATTATTTAATGCTAAGAAAATGGGAAACCCAGCCCAGGACTGATGTTAAATTCTGACCTGTTCTGCAATATGGTGTTGGACCTAGACAAAATACAATACACAACAATGACATAGTAAGGCAAAGCTGTACTGTACTCTTCTATAGCACAGTACTACACTCTAAAATTGAAAACATAAACACAAAACATTATGTACGTATAGCAATATAGGCTACTGTAATAAACACAGTACAAGCAGTCTGTAATTGCCATCTTTTTTCTGCATATTGTCTGGAAGATTGTTTAAAAAAATATTGACCAAGTCTATCACTGCTAAGAAGCCATGCATACATTATTGACACTCTATCTCTAAGATGTAGAGTTAGAAATGAGCTGACCTGCAGCTTGAGTGCAGAACTCCACGCCGGCTTCTTTCCTCTCTCTCTGCTCAAGCGGCAGTTGCCATGGTACCTGGTGCGGCTGTGCTAACACTGTCACTTTGTACACCATCAGGGGTTTCAGGTTGAAGAAGCGTAGTCTATATCTTCCTGGCTTCACCACAGCATGTTCTACCCCATCCAAGAACACAGTGTGGCTATAGTTACTGTTGCTAGGCAACCAGGAGAGCTCGGCAGTGTCACGCTGGATGTCATCCACACGCAGACCGCATGGTGCCACCACTACGTTGGCTCCCACCAGCAAAGTGCAGCGCAACTCATCTGACAAGCCCCGGTCAGTGACACTCTGCACCGACACGCGATGGACGCAGCCGTCCAGGTCCAGCTTCTCCAGCAAACACTTGGTCCGGCCACCGTACGCTATGCTGGCACGAAGCTCTCCATCTACTAACACATTGTAGCCAGAGATGTTCCCCCAGCACAAAGGCACAAGTGGAGGCTCCCAGGCCACAATGACGCTCCGTGCCAGCTGCTTGATCAAAGTGATTTTTCGAGGATAAGGCACAACATCTTCAGCCAAGTCCTCAGGATCCAGGGCCCCCCCTGTCCCATTGCTACAAGGAACCAAGGCGTTAGCTGAACCCAGGAGACCGTCCTGGGAGGCACCTCCATCCATTGCCGTCAAGGCTAGGGGTGGGTGGTCCAGTGGGCCGAGGTCCTCCCCTCCTTCCCCAGCCTGGATTGCTGGTTTTTCTTTGTCCTGGACAAATTCCACAAAATTGGAAGGGACAAGACCCCGCTGGCCATCCAGCAACTCACCTGTGACACAGAGAGAATTGGAAGGAAATACAGAAATTAATTATATGAACTGCCTAAATCTTCATTTTGACCCACTGCAAACTACTTCAGCAACTGTCTCTATAGAAAGGTGCAACAGTCCCTCTGTGACACCTCCTGCAAATGTTAAAATTAGCCATCATTAATGGCTCCTTACAAGGCAAAGAAGAAAGGAAGCAGTAACACATAATCATCAGTGAGCGCTGTTTTCCTTGCGGGGTGGAATGACTCATTGAGTGAGAGGTGGGAGATATGTAAACATACAGTGTGTACTATTCCCTAAGATGTAAGATTTACCACTGGCACTCTGATACTGTCTTTTAGACTCTCTCCAGTAAACATAAAAATGAAAAAAAAACAACCACTTTTTAACATTTCAAAGAACTTGAAATGTTTGAGCATTTCCAGAACCCCCTCCCCACCCCTAGTACATTTGTACTGGAGTTTTTCCCCAAGAGGTAGAAGTTTGTCTTCAAATAAGCTTTCTATCATCTTGTCCTTGAATCCCTTTTTCACAGTGGTCTGAGAGACCTTAAGACCATCTGTGTGTGTCTGTGTATTTGTGTCTGTGTGTTGTTTGTGTGTGCTGATGATTAAACTGAGCCCTATTGGATTAGTCATCAAGCTGAAAGGGACCAAGGTCCCATCTTGACAACAGCTTGGTCTAAGGCTTCAGTCTCCCTCCTGCATTGTAAACACAAGACTCCTCCACGATACCATGCAATCTCACCATCCACAGCTAATGAATCACTGCAGCTGAGTATGACTGTGTCTGTGGTGGGCTGTGCTGGCTGCAGGATTGCTAGCTGGTAGGGATTAGGATAACCTGATAGAGAAGCCAACATAATTCTGAAGAGATTAGACAGCACATCACTCCAATGAGTATAAAGAAGTCTGCAGGAATTTTTCTTGGTGACAGTGATGTTCAAAATGAATTCATGGGTGCACAAAATAATGTAATCATCTGTGGAAAATGACAAATAATAACTTATAACTAGTGATTTAAAAAAGGGTGCTTGTAACAGATTGAATGGCACCCAGATCAATTTGTTCGCAGCAAAAAAGGCAATCAGCACTTTAATATGTGAACTTTAAAAGTAACATCTGACAAATAGTAAAGCAACAAACATGGGCACAATCATCTCTGTCTAAACTGCAGGTGGATCAATCAAAGTAAACTGCAAAATGATTTGATATCCTAGGAAGTCTTGAAAATCATGGCAGTGAGCTGCCCTTACATTACATCTTCTTATTAGGTAACCCTGCTTCCTGTTCCACCCAGAACAGGAAGCAGCAATATTTTCTAGATGTTTGTCATAACTAGGTTAATGTTATAACTAGGTTAATGTTACATTACAGCATTTTTAGTATGATTATTACAAATGCTCCAAACCATAATGCATCTAAGCCAACAAGAGCCACATTTGTAACAGAGCACACAATAAAACTTACATCAGACTTAAGAGACTTATATTGTATTACCATGTACTGGCACATATAGCTCAACATTGACTAAACATATAATAGTGTGGTACAAATGAAAGCATACTATAAATAAAACAAATTCACTGGGAGATCATTTGAATTAATTGTGCATAATTAGTGTGTGATGATGCACAGACTTGTTGTGACTGTCAAATATCCCCTGCTACAGGAGTTAGGCACCCACAGACTTCCCACAGTCTGTGACTCAGGCAAAACCGCAGAACTTGAAAAGCAACAAAGGAAACCTCCTGCTGCGCTGTCATCTTTGATCTTAACGCCGCAATATTTTCTAGACGTTTGTCATTTAAGTGTCTGCCTGGGCTTGACTTGCCACTTAACACTGATATTATATCCCATGTCTTCTCCGCCTCAAGGACGACATCAAACACAACACAGACACTTGTTTTTCTTCTAACCTTCATAGAAGCCATCGTCATCCATGTTGCCATACACATAGAGATACTTTCCAGCCACAAGGGGGAGTTCTGCTTCTGGGTGCTCGTTTGGGCCATCGTAAGGGTTGTAGCTGAAAGAAGGAAAAATAACAGTTTACTTTTTACATTTTCACCACATCAGCATTCATATGAATCAAACAAAGAATTGTAGTTATTCGCAACAAGGGGTATTTATACCACAGGATAAACTTCTGTAGTTTCCATGGGATACATTGAAGACTAAACAGAAATTTATAAATAGATAATATGTCCATAACTGAGTCAGTTTAAACACCAAACACCACATGGACAGTTGAGAGTGCATGAAGAGTATCTAGCAAGTGAGTAGAGAAGTCTTAGCTAGAAGTAATGAATACCCAGTTCAGCACAAAATAAACTACTGTAGTAGTAGAAGTGTTGGACCAAAAACAGCTGGATAAACAATTCAAATAGTTAGGTAAAAGTTTTGGATATAGGATGTTTTAGCTAAAGACAAAAAAAGGTATGTATGTGACGTCACAGTACATGGAAGTTGCCCACAGAGTGGCAAAAAGACGAGTGGCAGAGACGGTATAAGCATTTATTGCTATGAAATGAAAAATTAAGTTACGATTTTAACTCTGTATAGTTATGATTATTAAAAGAACTCATTAAAATACAATTGAGTAATCAAGGCAAAATTAATCTGTTAAATAGTAAAATAGCAAAATTTAACCATATGGAGACAAGTCGAGTCAGAGTCAGTTCATCCCCTATGACTGCAAATAAATGAAAAATGTCTTGAATAAACTCAAAATGATCCACAAGCACTGGAGTAGCTATATTATGACACAACTTTTAACCACAAAAACAGCGGAGGAAAGTACTGATTTAGTCAGCTTCAAAAGATTACAAGCAATATAATCAACCAAGTTCTGAAACTGATCTCATTCACCTGTAACGGGCAGTGCAAAGGCGGACCTGGCCTGTGTAGCGAGGCTTGGACCTGGGTGATGGGGTGGCCTCATCCTCCATCTATAGATTAACAGAACCAAAAATAAATGATATTCACATTCACATGTACTATTCATATTTACGATTCAGCACAGGAAAAAAGCAAAGCACACTTGAACCATTAAGCTTACATGGCATGACTATCTAAGTCAACTTAACTAGGTTAATGTTGAGAACTTTAAACTACCTTGATGACTGAGATTAAATTTATGGAGTGGTTGTCACTCAGACCCACCTCTGATGGGGTCAGCTGTCGAGGGCTGCTGGGGCGGTCCCTTGTCACGGTGCTGGATTTGACAGACAGCAGTTCTTTTCTTTCTCTGTCTCCAGTCTGCGGTGGGCAAGGCAAGAACTGGGAGATCAGTAGCGGCGTGTCTGCCGCGCTCTCATCGCCTGGGAGACATTGATTTGCATAGCAAATAAAGAGCAACTGTCATTACATTTGCTGCTCACTGCACAGTTATTGATCGCCTGCTGAGGCGAGTGTACAGCAAATACTCTTCATGCCAGCGACTATTCCACCCCTATCAACACCTCATGTCAGCCATACATTTGTTCTTAAATACCACTGATATCCACAGGATAAAAAAACACTTGAAAATACAGGAAATACAAAATATACACTGCAGGCTAACAATGGAAACAGCTGAATTCCATGAGGAAATGAAAGTCAACAATATGGATACTGTATCATTCGGTTCTTGTGGTTGGTGAGTGAGTAATATTATGCATTAAGACAAAAGCATCAGTAAGTACCTCCTCTGTTTCAAGTGAAAGATAAAACGGGATTTCCAGAACTTCAAAGACCTTTGGTCTGAGCCAGACTGTATAAATCTACATCACTGATATGACTCTATCTGCTGGCTCTGCAGGTTGCACGACATGTCATTAGAATACTAATGTGTTAAACTACATTCATGTCATACATCAGGCCTCTGATCAGTTAGGGTAGGTATTGATTGTGAAAAGGTGCATTGCCATTAATGATTTCCACACATGTTCAGGAGTGAACTGATCCAGCTGTTATGTGAGCTGTTTGCGGATTAGGGTGAGTAGTAGTGGTAGTCTCATTTCATTCTGATCATATGCCTGTTGATCATGTAATTTGAAAGATGCTTTTATCTACCATGTTTAGACAGCATACATTTTTAGAATCAGCAGACCCCATTGGTAGTATACTGCTTATCCATCACAGTCTTAGTAACATTTAAAACACACAGTGCCATGCTCACTGTGAGTGAAGATATAATATCATTAAACCATATTCAACTTTCACCACAACTACTACAACCAATATTAATGATTATTATAACAATAGAAGATTAAAAAAAAAACTTCTGGTTGTGGGCTGGAATGGCTGACTCACCTATCTCCAGCTGGGTTTCAAATCCAACGATGTCTTGTGGGAATTTCCACTCTGTTGAGAGGGGGATCTGGGATTTGGAGTTGGGATTATTTTGAAGGATGTCCACACTATCTGATTGCAAATGGAAATTCAGCAGCTCTTTGGACAGCTGGTGGAAGTGTTCACTCTGTGACCTGCATTTCTGCTCTAGGTCACAAACCTTGACCTTTGACAGATGACAAAAAGACAGAAAGAGTGGTAACATCAGAGAAGAGAGTGAAATGAAAAGGAAAAACACACAAAGCATGGAGTGTACTTCATCACATATAATTGTACAGACACAAGTCCTTTGGGGAGCTGCTGATCTTTTATCTGGCAATGCTGATCAAACACAAAAGCAATTAGAAAATGATCCCTAAAGAGTCATTTTCAAGCTTATAGCAGCATGTTATATGGAAACCACTGCAGTCTAATGAATGCATACACACAAGTATAGAGGCATCTGCACTGCTGCGGCTGCTGATATATAACACTGTTCAACTCTGATAACAAACCCTGATCACTGCAAAGAGTTAAGAGGATTATAAAACTACAAATTAAAGGCATCATATCAGAGGAAGTCAAGGAATATGTATGGGATGTACATGAAGAGAGAAATATAAAATATTATCTTAATAAGTCTCATTCAAATGTACATAGAGATTGTCATTTTGCACTAAAGACCCACTAAAAGGTTTGGACACTTTGCTGATTTGTTGAAAATTAACAGAGGGGAGTGAAGGGAGGCCAAATTAATCAGGAAGGAAAATAAATACCTGAAACATTCTGTCCTTATTGTTCTGTTCAGAAAAGGGAGGGGGTAGAAAAAAAGTAAAGAAAAAAGAAAAATTCAAAGAAAAAACACACTGCAGATAGAATAAAATGGAAATAAATGCTATTATAACAGACACAAAGGAGGAAAAAGGCAATGCAAAACAATAATATGTTTACCCACACATAAATATACAGAAGTAACACAAATTTAAGGTAAAGTGAACTGAAGAGAAACAGACTTGGAAACCAGAACCTATACGTTTGTTTGACCCTA
>JANJYP010050714.1:0-10041 GCA_024605115.1 Rastrelliger brachysoma | reverse complement strand
CCAGTTTTTACTTCTACATGTAAAGTCTTTATTTTTTACTGGTTTGTTTTAATAGTTTTTTTAATCACCCTAACACCCTGTCAAAGGAATGACATCCAGGTCATAGATCAGTTAGAGCCTCTCTGCTGCCTTGCTGTTGACAACGCTGTCAGCTGAGCAGTCCATCACATAGTACAGCAGCAGAGGAGGTCATACAGGCATCTGGTTCAGGAGCAGGTTAGCCAACTTTTCTAACATTCAGCAGTGAAGCTGAGCGTGTCAGAAATGAGTTGCACTCCTCTTTCTCCAGTTTTCCTATTTCCACCATTCAGTAGTCTCTATTTAAATACAGTTAGTTCTGTTGTTGCATAAATTTGAGGGAAATATATGTTTGTATAGGTTTACTGCCTGCCCTGCTGTAATCTGACATTTCTTTTTTTTCTCTTTTAATTTTCTATTATTGATAAATGAGATTAAACTCCAGGACTTCTTGACTGATGATTGAAATCGTTTGCATTTAGGGGAAAGTTGTCACATTCAGTGTTTTGTATAAACTCACACAAATAAAGCTTGACGTACTGTAGCTGCTGCATTTCAGCTATTTTCATAGTCATTTCGATTTGTCATGGTATAAAAGCACAGGTGTAATACATAGCATTGATGACGGCTCAGTTTTATTCAAATGTCCATGACACACTGTGACAGTAAGTCTGCATGTAGAAGACCAGGATCCTGAAACTAAAGGAGCTAAATGGACTTAAGCCACCATTAATTAGATTATTTATGCCTGTGCTTTTCCTACTGTGACATGTCAGAAAAAGAATAATGAAGTAAGAAACAGCCATTTACATATCCGGCAATAAAGTAATATGGGCATCTCATTTGAGTTCTTTTTATTACTAGTAGTTCAATGTAATTTCAATCTTGTTTTTCTACCCCCTCCTAAGAAAAACAGTCTCTCCAGCTTATTGCAGCACACATCTCTGCACCAGCTACTTGTCCATTTTGGTTTTCTTTTAATTTCAGGCTGGGATGGGTTGCTGCCTGTGGATTTGGGGTTAGAAAACACAAAATAATGAGTCTAAAGCTTCTGAGTGGGTACAGGCAGTCATTTAATTGGGTGTTGGTTTAAAGCAAATTCAGTGTTTTCAACCATTCTTTAACCAATGTGTAATGTGTGCATATTATCTATTGTACTGTATATAATTAATGTTTCACATTTCAGAACAACTTAAATCATAGCTGTATGTTGTATTATAGGCCCATCAATGCTGACTTTATTGGCAGAGAGATATGTACCTTATATATGTAGAACATACATGTACCTGACATTCTGCAACCTGTTACTCCACTCTTGTAGACAAACTACGTTTCTTTAACAAGTGCTGACATGAAGGCTAATATGATGTATCTTTAATATTGACTCTCACGTGGTTCCATAACAATATGGAAGCAATTATATGTATATATACACATGAGTGCTGAAAGCAAGTGCTGGGTTCTGTGTAACCCTGCCTTTCCTCCTGCTCTCCATCACACCATAAGGATGGCTGCATTCAATTTTCCCTTCAACCACAACAATCACTCTTTTCTTCTTTGTATTTTTTTCTTGCACTGATGGTAACACAAACCTCAACTGTTGTGGTAACTGCAAGAATTTAATGATGGTAAAGGTAAAGATGCCATGAAAATACATTTATATTGTACAGATGAGATGGTTTCAGTTAAACTGATGGTGATGCTCAGGGCATTTCTTGATACATCTCTAAGGGAGATAACCGGTTCCTTTCAGTGTAAGCACAATACTTCCACTTCAACTCACACACCAGGCGTCCTCTGAATATCATCTCTGGTACTTCTCATCTTAATCCCACTTCTGGTCCTGTCCTTTATGTATCCAGAGTAACTACACTCAAACAAACCGCACTGACTGCACAGCCAGCAGACAGGTTTAAACAAAGTGGATAATCAAATTTGCCAATGAGGTTTGCCTGTGTAGATCAAAAGATATTTGCAGTGTACACATGAAAGTTGATTGGTGTATTTGAAAGTGAGCCACATATCTATAGTTGCTTTGATGTGCAAATATTGGCGTGTGTGTTTGAAAATAATTAGATACAGAATCTTTGTGAAACCAGTATTTACTAGAGATGAAATACAAAAAGATTTATTTCAATTTGTTAATAATGTTGTTTATCATATAAATTGTTTGCATATGCAGTATTGCCATATTGTATAATGATGTCAGCTGAATGATGTCAAACAATAGTAGAGATATACCATGGTACATAGTAAACAGTGGGACCATCATAGTTGTCAAAAACCATGTCCTCATTATTGTGTAACTGGATAATTTGTCTAGTGCAGATCTAATTATCAATCAGTAACTACGATGAGTAAAAAGCTGTATAGTCAACAAGAGTTAATACTTGCCTCAAACTTTATATTGCAATGCTCTAAATTAGATTCCACGTGCCTTTTCTCCCTCATTACCAGCAGTGCCAACATCTCCCTCTCTATCCTGCCATCTATTCCTCACAGTAAGCCTCTGCATTGTGGGCTGAATCAGCACCATGAGTGGAAATACAGACCCTTGGGCCAGAGAAAAGGCATTATATCTGCTTCCAGTATGCAAGTTATCCTTGCTGAGTGTGCATTTTTGTTAGAGGCAAAAAGACAGAAGAGTACATTTCCAAACTTTTTCCAAACCTTAGAGTGCACCCATAGATACCGCCTGATTTGCCCTCAAAATTCTTCACTCTGTCAAATTGCAGCTTAATAGCAGCTGCTCAAAATAACAAAATATGAATCATTGAGTGAAATGGAATGAAGCCAATAATTACTGATCTGTTAATTTGTAGTGCTGGTGATATGTTGTCTGCATGTATCCCAACATTAACATATGATACCTAAATATTGCACCTACATTATCTGATTGCATGTGATTCAGGACAGCTGATGCATTTACATGAAGCTGCAGTTACAAGTTGATTTCTGTGATAACAGATTTCAGTCTGCTGTACAGTCAAACATACTCACCTACCTAAACCAAAGAATAATGCAGAATTACACAATTATCAAATTGATTATTAAATAAGTTAAATCATCATATAGTAGTGATAATGAAAATAAATACTGGTGGGCAATATGTTTGAAATTAGTATCACAATACTGTGTAATATCATATATAAAGTATCCAACAATTGCGCATTCAATCAGGTAAAACTCTTTTTATGTATTAACACAAACTCTGTATCTGTGAGGTCTTTAAAAGAAGCCAGACCATGTCATGTTTCTGGGCTTTTTATGCACAACTGTGTATTGGCATGCAGCTGCCAAAAGAAATTTTGTTGAGCAGCAGCCAACTCCCACATTTTGCCATGAATATGCTGAAGTCACTTGTGAGCTTGTGACGTGATGAGCTTCATAGCCTAAAAGTGATCTATGCAGCTTTAAAAGGTGTCCAACCTGTGGAAGATTAGTAGGCTCCATTAGTTAAAAAGGATCACTCAACAAAGTGAAGTAGAAAACTAAAGAAATTCATTTTCAGTTATACAGTTCAGTATGATGGTCATTTAGTTTTGTGTTTTATTATATGGTTACAACTAATTTAATTAAGATATTTAGAAATGTGAAACTTTTGTTCTTTTTAGAAAGCGTATCATGAAAAGATGCAAACCAAAGTGAAATCATGAGGTACTATTTAATTTTTTTCAGTTTTCCCACAGGGCTATATATAGCATAGCATATGTCCCATATCCTGAAGAGCAGGTTTTTCAGTAAGATGGTGAACATGGTAAACATTACATCTGCATCAACATATGCATTGTTACTGTGAGAACGTCATCTTACTGAAGCTAGCATTTAGCTCAGTGTATTTTCAGTGAGCCTATATAAACCCTCACAGAGAGAGTAGTGTGGCTGTAGACTCTTGGTCTGGCTAAGCTGTTTGATGTTTTCCAGCTGATTACCTAATCAGCGATCTAACTTGAAAACTACATGTGCAGGAAGAGATGTGTCTTTGTAAGTTATTTAAGTTATAGGAGACTTTTCTAAGTATGTTCGTTGTTTGTGTTGTGTAGTACGCTGCCATCATGCTGTTGGTCAGTGTGACATTGCTGCTTTATGCAAATACAGTTTGAAAATGATTGAATGTTATCAGTCTATCTAGATAGAGAATAAGGCATTATCTTAAACCAAAATATCAAATATAAACTTGTTCCCATTTGGATAATGATTTATTCTGAAAGGGGAACACTGGTCCTGTGATTTATAAAGCAGTTGTGTTCTGTATGTTGAAGCAGACAGAGATCTCACCAAACTAGCTGCCTAGTCATTTGCCTTTCTAACCTCTGGTTATTTTTATTAGTGGTTATTGTTGTTGCTTATTGTATGGAGACCTTTTGATCCCGTTACTCTTGGTCAGTCTTTTCAGTCAGGTCAGTCCGCATAGCTAAAGAACACTAGAAAACTAAAATTTAGTTAGATTAGTTATGTATATGCCATCAAGTGACTGTAGTGACGCACTCCAGAACGACCATTTGTATCAAAATATGGTACTTTCCAAAACCGCTGTTAAAAGGTATCTTTTAAGAGTTAAAATGTAAAATCACTTGAAATGTGGATATATCTAAATGGGAAGTAGTGAACAAGTGTTTCTTGTAGTAAACTCCACTTTTCACCTTATATTGACACCATCTGAAGTTTGTCACTTCCCAGGATTATAATTACTACATCTGCTGTTAATACAACTCATTTTTGCCACAGCAAATCTGTTATTTTTTTCATGATTACAAGTCTGATATTCAAAGAAGGGCCACAATTTTTGAGACTAGTAACTACTATCTTTGTAGAGATTCACCTTTAACAGTGCCACACTGCACCTGATAATTTAACCTGCATTTAATGGCCGCAGATATAAATAATACTAGAACTATCCAAATAACACCCAGTGTGAGCAAATTCAGAAGGTAGGAGGACCTCTCTTCTGAATTTGCTTACATTGGATGTTATTTGGATTGTTCTGGATGAAAAATCTCAGCTAGTGATTATCTGTATGTCTTACAGGTATGTTTGACATGATGATGTCTGTGTATCTGCATTCTGCTCTTTCTTGCACAGGTAAACAAACACTTGTGCATGCACATGCTCATGCACACTGTACCTAACTAGCAGTAAATGGAACAGAGAAGGGCCACCTGGTTCCTGTGTGTTTCAGAGAGCTTTACTTTTAGGGCGAGCCTCGCTACTTAGTTAAACAAAAGGGCCTCCGTGTTGGTCCTCTAGATAAACACACTTTCCTGAGAAAACACGGACACGGTTACACTTTAACCTGCCCAGGGAGGCCACAGCTACATCCTCCCGGACAGTTTAGGTCAGACTGGGCTATAGTTCAGACCCGCAGCGAGAATCATGTGCTGCGCGTGAAACCATGCTGGCCTGTCAAACAATGGAGCCTTTGACAGCCATACACCCCTCCCTAGTCCACAGTACAGTCAGAGCACTGTCTCTCTAGGGCTTGGGTGTCACTCCCCATCTCTGTTGTGCTCCCCTGGAGCTGACCATCTGGCTTCTAGGCTCTGGGATGTGAAAGCAGCAGCAACAGAGGAGCTTCAGTCAAAGTTCAGCTCAGATTAGCCCAGCAGTGGGGCCAGCAGTGACCTGGCTCATCCAAGCTATTCCTGCATAAATAACCTGATAAAAGTGGCCACTCTAGAGGATGTTAAACTGGTCTTCTTTCGTTTGACTCAGCTCAGTTAATCTCAGGTCTGGGCTAACCCTTTTTCCTGCTCAGAGATGTTTTTGACTTTGACCTTTGTCTGTAGGAGCCACAATTAGTGTGTTTTTACACACACACACACACACACACCATCAACATCAAATCCATGCAGAGTCAATGTTAATTATATTGTTATTAACTTCAACTAATACAATTCATCATATATGTGTATATATACACTATACTTCTAGTAAACTTGTCAGTTATTGACACAATTGACAAAATATGGCAATTATTTTCAAACAGCAACTGAGATGTTGTATTGGTGGAAAGGGAAACAATGCAGATACTTTAATATCCATGAGAAATATATCTCATATCATCTTTACAAAAATAAATAAAGTGCTAGTTTGGCTTTAAAAATAAAGGTTATTATATCTTATTGCAGTGCAGGGTGAAGTATACAAGTGAAACAACTGACAAGGGTGTAGGTGAAAGGTCCCCACAAATTACTAGGTGTGCATTACAGGTGCAGTATACTATGTTTACAGCATACTGAATTCATGCAGTCATGTATGTTTCCTTGGTATTGCTCTGTATGTAAAACAGGCGAAATGAGTATCTACAGTACAAACCGAAGGTTGACTCTAGATAGGCGGTAGCAAACTCCTGTTTCTTTGATAGCTATGTAAAGTAAGAATGAACGGGTTAAATAGTGTAAAAAGCCTGAAAAGTTTTTGACATTTGAAACAATGAATAAAGGATCCTTATCTCTCTGGTAGATGATGAACATAAATGCAAGCAGTGAGTGTTATCTGATGGTGTAGTTATGCAGAGCTGCCACCTCCCCCCAGCACAGCGGCAGTCGTGTAAACAGACAGTGCTCTAGAGGAATGCTGGACTCTGTGACCTCCCGCCCCGAGTGCTGTTACAGTGCACTGAGTTCAGCTGAAACAGCCCGCCCCATGCTGCGCCTCCCCAAAGCTCCGCCNCACACACACACACACACACACACACACACACACACACACACACACACACACACACACACACACACACACATGCACAGACACACATACAGACAAGTGCTCAAGTGCCTCCTTTCTTTACCGGCCCAGCTGTCAGAGCAGCATGTTCTTACAGTTTCGACAGTTCCTAGCTATCTTCATTAAGAAGGACTAATATGCTTTACCCCTCCTTATTCATTACATCTTAGTGATGCATGCATATCTTTTAATGAAACTGCTAAATTGTGAGCCTGCAATATATTTAATGATAAATCAGAAAATCTAAATGGTAAATAAACTTAGTGTAGCACTAAGAGGCCCCTTTTAACCTTGTTCATTATTGTCTCTAATAAGTCAGTCTTTGATACTTGGTATAACCTCTTGATGTGCTGATGTACTTCGCTTGATTGTGGGTGGAACATGAATGCACATGAGTTTTTAATCAATTTTTTGACAAGGCGAGAGCAAGGTCAGCACATGTTTTCTGAGAAATTACACTCTTTCACTGCTTACAATACACATGTAGTGGATTCTGGGAGGGAAGTACAGTGTCAAGTATACACTGCCCTCTACTGGAGTGCATACAGATGAGAAAGGGCAGGTCAACAAAGATGGATGCTCTAAGATATGGGTTTGTGACATTTTACAAAGTGCTGAAACAAAGAGCAGAGAGGAGAGCCAAAGAGACTGAAATCCTTGTGTGATAGAAATTCAGTCATTTAGTCAAATAGTTGCATGCCAGCTGTAACCTCATTCACATCTCATGCATAAATCACACAAGTCATCAGATGGAGGACTTTTTTTTTAACACATAGCATGTAGTCAGGTTGCAGCTGCTTACCTGTCATGGATTATGAATCTTAAGTGGATTTTATCATTGATAGCAGTGAAGACAAAGTAACCTCATAGCATTAAACACAAGGGGCCTTACATGCACACACAAGCGTGTGTGCGCACACACACACACACACACACACACACACAATCACAGTTAGCCGTTGTCTGAGGAAACGAGGAGCTGTCTGGTACCATAGCAACCAATGCGGATATCCCACCCTTCTAGAGCAAGAGAGAAAAACAAACAGAAGTGGCAATGACAGGTTGACAAGTCCCTAATGTGATCCAAGACACAGAGATGAACTGAGATCATCTATTAATCGTATTTCAATTTATACATCATCTCAATCTGTCTTTATTTTCTTTCTTTATTTCTGTCTGGTTGGTTGTCTGGCATATGTCACAGTGAGACTAAATGAGGGAAGTGGAAGCATTTTCAATGTGTGGCAATGGGGATTCGGGGAATTTGAGAAAGCTAAATGTTGGAAACAGAATAGCGGCGCGTGGGTGAGCAAAAAGGGAGAACACAAACCGATGGGGAAGAAGAGAAATAAAATGAGTCAAAAAGAAAAAAAAGGACTTCTCTCTGGGGCATGTCTGTCTGTTGTGAGCACAGAGCCACAGCCTGAAAACACAGACAGTGCCGCAGTCTGCATCAGCTTGCCTTTCACCACCATGACTCCTGCATGAACTGCAATCTCATATGTAATACTATTATTCTGGCCCATATATGGGGTTACATAACACTCTGAACCAAATCCTGACCTCAATCTGTGAAAAAAGCCACTGTTGCTCTGATCAAACGCGTTAGACTTCATGTCAGTATGTGGAGCACCAGGACGATTAAAAGTCAGACATTACAGCATTTTGTTAGGCAGCGGTTGAAGATTTAGAAAAGTGCTTGCCTTACATTTTTTGCTCATCTCTTTTTTTTCCTCTTTCTTAGATGCTTATATGAACCTCAGAAGTGGATGGAAAGCAGCAACCGGTAAGTTGAGTCTTTACCAAGTCTCACTTCCTGGGCTGGCCTGCAGGTGGAAGTCACACCCACTGCTGTGCGCTTCCACACACAGTGCAACACCAACACCAGCATTAACTATTTGGAAGGGGGGGTCTCTCATTTCACCATTCGTGTCTGCCACGTTTGGTATGATGTGACAAAGCGACAGATTGTTGATGGCCACTTCACCTTACTGTGTAATACGCCGTGTGAGTGAGAGTCTGTGTGTTTTTGTTTTGTCTGTGTGGTGTTGATGCTATTTATGTCTACGGTGTGCGGCAGAGGACCACACGAAGTGACTCACAGCGCTGGCGTGACCTAAATTTTTTTAACCACAGTGTCATTGTGAGGTCTATGTGTGATGCCAAGCAGCTCACTAATACTGTTGAGCTTTGATGTGCTGCCCTCAAGTGAGTTTAGAGCTTGTGAGGGAGGGCGCGATAAAGACGAGAGAGAGAAGCCGTGACTTTGACTTATCTGAACATGTCTCTTGTCCTGTTAAAGAGTGATTTGACTTGTAGGTGGTCATCATTGCAAGGTTAATAACTCAATACAGTTTACATTATAAATTTGTAATCATCATTTTAACATTGCGTTAATACAGCTGTGCAGAAACTCTGCACAGGTGCTTTAACCCGTACCTTGTGTCTCCTCTGTGAATGAAAATATATCAAGGGCAGTGAAGAGCATCCAGTTGCTCCACTGTCCCCATGCTGGAGCTCTGTTACCTTGGGTGGCCCTCAGCACCTCCTCCTTTTCCTCCGTCTCCTCCTCCTCCTCTTCCTCCCCCTCCTTCTCCCCTGTAGGATGGCAGCCCCACCTGATGCACACATCTGCTTGCCCACACATCTACGCCATGGCTTAGTGGAGGCGGGTGGTTGGTGGGGGTGGAGTGGGGTTTGGTGCGCCAGCCAATAGCAGCCCTTATCCCGACAGCATAGAAGTGACTTGAGACGTGTTTTCAACCAATCACAGAGCACTGCAGCAAAGAAAGCAGCAGTAGTAAAAAAGAAAATGAAAAGCGTAAATACAGTGAGAATGTGTCCAAAGGGGGCATCTTTGCCAGCTGTACTTACACACAGCGGTCTGTAACAATAACAGAATTCTACTGAAATGCTGCTTCACTGAGATACATAATTTAATAATAATAGTTAATATTAGTGAAGACTATATATCCCATATAATGGCATATTTTAATGTTCACTACCTTCTGGCTTCTGGACCAAACAAATCTCATTTACACATTTAAGCAATGTCTCACCCAATTACACCTTTACTCTTGACAGCATAGATTAATGAGATTGCTGACCCTGTTGCTTTGAAATTAAATTACATTGTTCATTAGTAATTACAAAACTACATAGACAAAGAAAAAACAAGACAGATAGGAGAGATAGTGTTTGATCATTATCTCCTTTGGCTTATTTGAACTATTTAAACAGAATATATACACTGAAATACAGTATTGTATCTCTCTCTCTCTCTCTCTCTCTCTCTCT
>JANJYP010050691.1:0-11751 GCA_024605115.1 Rastrelliger brachysoma | reverse complement strand
ATTATACTGGGATTTAATTCCCAAAACGTTTCATAAGTAGGGTTTTTACCATCAAAGTTACGACCATACCATTGACTTTACTATCAAAATGACCACTTTTTAATTGAAATTATACTTCCCAATTGAAATTACGACTTTACAGTTGAAATTATGACTTTACTATCAAAATTACAACTTTACAGTTGAAATTACGACTTTACAGTTGAAATTACGACTTAACAGTTGAAATTACGACTTTACAGTTGAAATTAGGACTTAACCATCAAAATTCCAACATTTAAAGATGATGTGACTTACTGATGGATATTATGACTGTTGGATTACAACATTATGACAGGAAGTCATTTTCCTGACAGTGGCTTTAATAGCTGGTGGCATTGCTGATGATAAATAGAAAAAGTAGAAACACATAGAGCCAAGTGTCATGAAAGGGACGTAGTCCTCAACAAACACTAAACTGATTATGGATTGTGCCTAACTGATCCATGATGCTTCTTTAGCAGCAGCATGTATATGATTTCTGTCATCATCACGTTTACTGATGAGACCAAAACATGGACCTGGAATACTGAGATTTATTTTTGTTTGTTTTTATGTCTGTCTTTTATGATGCATCCTTTTGACTAAATCCTGTGATCATTTCAACCATTAAAAAATCTATTTAAATTATGATTTTTAGTTCTTGAAGTGCAGAAAATCAACATAAACATCCATTATTGAATCCAACCTATTTTTATTCTTTTTTTTTTGTTTGTTAAATAAATAACTGACCTGATGATGTGGCCTCTTGTAGGGAGCAAATGTGAAAATCACTGTGCTGAGATCTCTTAACACACACACATACACACACACACACACACACTGACATTTAGGGCACACACTGAGCCAACGTATCGATCACTACAATGAATACACACACTGCTTAACGGTGCATTATCTGCTCACTGTCCTCTGTACTGAGGAGTCTAGCTATTGATGCTCTGAAGCTGCAGCCTTCTACACACTGACCGACCCACTGACCGACCCACTGACCGACCCACCGACTGACAGACTGACTTTTTAAATAGCTGGTTTCTCACTGGCTCGCCTGTTTAAAAAAACAAAGAAAAAGAAAAAAGCACACGATTGCAATAAACACTAAAAGAAAAAGACACAGCACTTGATATCTCTTTTACTGGCTGATTGTTTATTTACTGCCTGTTTTTGACTCTTTCTGTCCTGTCTGATCACATTTTTAGTAGAAATGACCTCTGAGCCTGGCCTGGCAAAGAAAACGTGAAAGTTGTAGTTTTTAGTTCCTGATCGGCACCTGATGCTGAATTTATTATATATTTAGTGTGCGTGTGCATGTGTGTATGTGTGTCTGCGCTTGTGTATATGTGAGTGGACATGTATGTGTGTGTGTGTGTGTGTGTGTGTCTGTCTTTGAAGACAGTGAAGTATTACTATGACCTGAAGTAGACCTGACACCATATCACTGTTATCACTGTGTAGAGGATTTATATATTTGTAATATTGAGAAGAGAAAAAAATAGATTTATGAAGTCCGAAATGCACCAATAGGATCGCAGGTTTCACCCTCCTCCTCGCCTCCGTGCCATTGGTCCAGGAGTAAGAGTGTAGGAGGGGAAGGAGCGGGGCTCAGTGGAATTAACTGTATTTGAATGTAAAGTTAATTGATACCACTTCCTGTTTATCATCACTTCTTCCTGAGAAAGTCTGCATTTTTTTGTATGAATATTCACAATGAATGAATAAATAAATAGATGATTGATAGAATGTGACTGTTTATTTTCCACTCTTTCTTTTTATTATGACCAGTTCTAATCATGCACACAATACATTTGATTAACAAGGGAAAACAATGGAGATTGGCATGAAATAACTTTTATCATAAGCCTCTGTAACAAACACATTTCCCACATGTTAATCCTACACAGGCATCATACCGCAGATTATAAACTTTGCTAGTATTTTATCACCTCTGACCTTTTCAAACTTAACTTCTTTAATTGCCAGCACTGCTACATGCTGCTAACATTCAATAAAGCTTTTTTTCATAGCACATACACTGGCAAGTCATAACAAGAAAGGTAGAGTTGTATTTAATAAGATTAATGATGCTGCATTCCATTCAGGTCCTGGCTGTGTTCACTGGCTCTACTGGGACCTGTCAGTTGATTTGTTTATGTTATTAATAACCTATGTTTCTCCTGCTGTCACAAGTCACAATGTCAACAGTGGAAAATACCTCTAATGGTATAAATAAAGGAATCATGAAATAAAATATTTTTGTAATGCATTATTATCACATTATAATTACTATTCTGATTTAATGACTGTTATTGGTTTACAGTGAGTCATGTAAATGTAGTCTGAAATAGATTATACACACATAAAAACAAGCTGCTTTATTACAGTCATTACTGTTGCTATGGATACTCTCACTATCACCACTACACAATTATCATTATTAAAGGTCTGTAACTATTTTGAATGAAGCAGTGTGTACAATGAAACACAAAGTGGTCACAGTTGTTGTCTTTGGTAAATGCAGTAACACCAAAAGGCCACTGGAGTGTGCTGTTATCCAGATTATAAAAGCTATGTGTAGCCTGTATGAAGCTATGTGTATGTATGTCCTTCACGTATCTCATCAGCTGTTCATCTGATTGACCTCATACTCAGCAGGTGCTTTGTTGGGGAAAAGAGGAGGTGCCAAATGATTTTTAATATTAATAAACTTTAAATACAACAATGATCAAGATTAGATAAAGTATGACATAAATCAGAATGTGTCAAGTGTTCCAAAGAGAGAAAAGTAGACCGTAAAAACAGAGCTTCATGAAATAGTGTCAGCAGCATGTTTAATAAATCAGCATGAAGTGACCACACAGGAGGCGTTCAGGTACATTGCTGCGAGTATGTTACCTGCATTGTCATGGGAATATGCACTTCTACAAACAAAACACAAATCTGTGGAACAAATAGATTATACCCAATCAAATCTGAACCGAAGGCACGGAAAAATAGGAACATCGTAAGAGTCCAATATGATTATTTGACTTTATTTTAGGATGCATATTATTTCATTTTACTTACTTTACTTGAAAAGATCATGTATTCACTATTTCACTACTTATTATTTATATCATCTGTGTATAATAGCATGCTAGTTTCTTTCATTTTGTTGGTCTACTAGTCATTCAAACTTCATATCAACAGTATTCATGTTACTATGTCCTACAGTCTATGTCCTGAACAGACACGTTTTAAACATGTACTTTTTGATGCAGTACTAAATTTCACCACTAGATGGCGGCATTTCTCTACTATGTGCAATAGAACTAGAATAAAGCCTCCAGGCTCCATGATCCTGTCATGTTGTGGTTAAGTGACAGTGAAGGGTCATGTTTAGTTCACAGAAACTGAAACGGGATAAATACTTTGCTGTGAGGTTGTCATAGTAACAGGCTTAATTATGTTATGACATTTCCACAATGACAGAAACAGACACGGATACAAAATAAAAACCAAAACAACCCAGACATAGATAGGGGTGAAGGGATGCGGGTAAGTTTTTAGGCTAGTTCTCTTTCTTTTCTCTCCTCAGATATCCCTCTCTCCTTCCTGCTATTCTTCTCCTCTTTTTTGTTTTCTATCTCATCTGAGTCTCTTTTCTCTCCATCTTGGCTTTACTTTCTTGCTTTTCTGCACCATCTCCCTGACTCGTCTTCAAGGCGACCTCCTGAAAAGAGACAAACTGTTACCATCCAACAACTTGTTATCTGAATTTGAAATGATCGGGTGAAATGTTGAACCTGAAGTGCAACATTTCGTTTGTCACATTCTAGTTCATTGAAAGAGCAGATCTCTTTCGACCATCTTCACCAGGCTTTCCATGTGATTCCTCGCCATTAAAAATTCCAGCTGCTTATTGTCAGCTTTGGTTTTCAGTATAAGGCCTCCTGGACTCTGGAGTTCCTGAACTTCAGCATGCCTGCCCTTATCATGAACAACACTGAAAGACACAAATATAGACCTACATCCAGTCTGTTTCACCATATCTTCTGATTGATCTTTCTATGTGTTGAAGCAGTGGCCGGATGAAGGAGTCGGCCCGTTCTGAATAGGCATGTATTGAATGGGCGCCGCAAGTGGAACAATGCACACTGCCATGCTTCTCTTACTCATCTATACTACTGCACTCCATTACACTTAACCGCCCCAAGGGTACAACCTTCATGCACTGAGGTAGTTCCTTGTATTTTGCAACTTTTGTTTGCATGCTACATGTTTGGTCTGGTTCTTGATATGGCGATGAAGAGTTTTACTGTTTCCTGCCTGATCATGCCATATCAGAAGTAGGCTACACTCTGTATTGGTGTGTTCCAGAGAAATGACTTCATAGCTCACTCCTCCATATGAGATGCAGCCAAACTCAACTGGGAGCAGCATCAAAACACCTGACTTCACTATCCTGTTAAATTCCTCTGTGAAGAGTCAGTCGACTTGGAAGAAAACTTTAACTGACAAATACAATTTTCAAGGTAGCCGGTAGCCTTCATAAAAAAAATGATAAGGTTAATAAAATAATACCATAATCTGCTGAGGTACAACTTTATTATTATTTTCTTGATTTATTCTTTTGTTTGTGTGACTTCCTCAGCTCTAGTATTTCATGTCATCAGTTACTACTACTTTGCATTTTGGCCATTGTGTCCTAGATCAGAGTTGATCTTTGGTTTCCTTTCAACCTGTTCTAGGCGCGATCAGAGAGTGTTGAGTCAAAGCAAGATAGTTATCTGTCAATGAGGATCTGTATCGACTAACGGAAATATTTCAAACACTTGTAAACAATAAGGATAACCGAGGTGTATTTCTACACACACACACACACACACACACACACACACACACACACACACACACACACACACACACACACACACACACACACTTTTTTAAAAATAACTTAGCAATAAAAGACATTATTTAAAAAAGTAACTTAAGCTAGTGGCTTCCAATAAGGAAGATGTTTTACAAGTAAATAAACTCCGTATTCAATAATACATTAATACATCATATTTAATATACAAAACAATAGCCTTTGTAGGCTATGGTGTCAAACAAGCAAGTTACGAAATGAACGTAATAATTAATGTTTTAATACTCATTCATTACAAGAGAAATACTTTCTCTTGCAGTACCCGTCAATAGCTTAGCATGAACGCTATAATGAGCTATGGTTTGTTATGATTAGTTTTTGTATTGTATTATATAGAAGCTCGGTTTTTAAGACAATGCAGACAATTTGAAAAAAGTTGATTTTAATAATATTATTTTTTCATAACATTACTTAATTGTCTAAACCGACTGGTGATAAAATTCTATTAACAGTACCAAAAAGCTGTATTTCAGTGAGCCTTTGTTAGGACGGTAACTGTCTAGCTCCTTTACACTCTTTGGCTGCGTGGTTCAGTCTGACGGTGACGTCAGCCTCAAACAACAGCCAAGTTAGAGCAATCTTATTGGTTAATTTATCAGAAAAGGGCGGGAATCACACTTCGTGCTTTAGCGGATTGGTCAGCGCACCTGTCAGTCAACCTGCCTCCTCCTGCTCCTCACGCCTCTGCTCTCACAGTCAGGTTGATGCACAGACTGAGAGAGGAGGGAGAGAGAGGTTAAAAGAGACGTGGAGATGTAGCAGAAAACAATTGAAACTTTTACTTTTTTTTCTCTATCGTGCATTTTACTTTTTTCCACTTCATTTATTTGTATTGTTTTATTTTCACGTCGGTCTCGCTGCTTTACGGTGCGGGGCATTGTATCCTTGGCAACGTGAACAACTGTCCTGCTTGCGAAGTTTTGGATCAAGTGTTTTTACCTTCAGCCGGAAAACTAACTGGATATTTATTCGCTTTAACGGACTGGAATTCACTTTATGGTGCAAATGGATACTTCTGGAAGTTTCTCGGAACAACTTTAGTCCTTTTTAAAGTTGTTTTTATTTATTTTAAAGCCGGTGTTTAGGGAAACGGGGCAGAGCGAGACAATAGTGAGAGGGAGAGCGAGAGAGAGAGAGAGAGCTCGTGCTGGTGGGGGGGATCGATGCCTCGCGGGGGCTTTGTTCTGTCCGGTGTGCAGATCCTCCGCGAGCCTGCTGCGGATATCGAATGATTGATTGATTGATCGGAAGCTATTCGAGCAGCCATGGATGTGACTGTGTCCGAGTTACTGGCTTCTTTCATGGAGTCACCGCTCGTGGTGTGGGTGAGTGGGGGTCTTATTTGCTACTACTTTCAGTTTTCACACACACATGTTCAATATAATAATGAACTAATAGAAAAACGCACATTGACCCTGAAGGCATCATCCTGTAATACATCTCTCTTCTGCAGCATAGTGTTCATTCTGTGTTAAAGTGCAGTGAGAATGATTTGTCCATGTTAAAGCCTTATATTAAATTACCTATATAAGGAGTGCTGTCAGTGTGTGTGGGACTTTCCATATTTAAATCTCACACTGTCAAACAGAGAAAAAAGTTTCTGTTTTCCTGCCTCATTGAATGCATCTGCTGTAGCCAGCTCATCATTCTGTACTGTTTCACTAAAATGTTAATGTTATTCATGAATGTGTCAACCCAGATGTCCTAAACATGAATCTGTTTAGTGAAGAAGTGTCAAAGTGTTTAAATAATCACTGTTGAACTCTGTGAATCTGCACTGCTTTCACTGACATCCCAGTTAAAGCAGGGAGTGAGTTAGTGATTGTAAACTAATACATTATTTTTAGACTGCAGCAGTTTTTCACCATGCTGTTAACATGGGGCTTCATGCACCTTTATCACTCTGTGGTGTGTTAGATGTGTTTTACAAGCAGCCTCAAAGCACTAACTCACTGTGTTACAGATAACAGTGTTTGTGTTAAAATCCCTGCAGCTCAGTTTAGGCTGTGAGCCCAGACTATGACACCCTGCAGAGCAGTCAACAGGTTGTTAACCATGGGCAACTTCCTGTTTCCCTGTGACCTCACATCCTGTTGACCTGAGTGGTCAGCCACCTATTTTTCCCGTCTTTGTTGGACACAGTCAACAAGGCCACACACAAGAAAGGCCACACAGGGCAACTTTCACCTTTTCACACTGTGTGTGTCTCAGTGTTCATGGTTGAGAGCAGTAGGCTGAGACCTGAAGGTCACCAGTACAGTCCAGTACACTCCCTGGACCAGATCTGATCCCTGTACTGGATTTTAGGATATATCTGGGTGGGGAAAATGAAAGAGCGGTGCTTTCCTTTAGCGAGGCCCTTAATCCTGCACTGCTCCAGTGGAGCTGCTCAGTGGCCAGCAGATCAGACTGTGGTTTCACTGGGCAGTTTTCAGCTGTGTGCCTGTGTATGTGTGTGTGTGTGTGTGTGTGTGTGTGTGTGTGTGTGCCTGTGTATGTGTGTGTGTGTGCAGGGCGTTTCTGAATAAGAGCACTGCTCTCAGCTAAAGCTCTCTGAAAAACATCTATGTTAATGCTAGTAATGTTGATTTGTACAGATCAACACAGTTATCTTTAATGTGTGTGCTGCAGTTCCTCCAGGTTCTGAACAGCACCTGACTGATACTGACATTAGGGAGTACTAACAAATCAATATGTTGGCTGACAATCTTACAATCTTAAATACAGAATATATGCATAGGTGCACTTTGTTTTTTTTTGCAGTGATCCCTCATATGTGGTTATCAAACACACGGGAAAAAGTTATGTAATAGAAGCAACAATATTTACAGTTTAACAATGAACTTTATTTTATAAAGCGACATGAGTGCACTGAAACAGTAAACAACACAGGGAATTAAATCATTTTATGTAACTATAAATAAAAAAAAAACATGCACATATATTAAACCTGAACTAAGAAAAGGGATGAAACATACATAAAATGCTGCGTATGTAACTTTAAAAGCATATAGTTGCATATAGAACAACACATACACATGAGTGAAGGAGCAGCAGTTGAGGAAGTCCCTGGACAGAATCACATTGGGGTCACAGTGGTTTTCTGGGTGAAGCCTGAATCACTTGACCAAGAGAAAACCCTCTGACTAACATCATGTTGATGGGTATTTTAAGGTTGTGGTTGTGTGCCTCTGT
The DNA here is from genome assembly GCA_024605115.1 of Rastrelliger brachysoma. Lineage (NCBI taxonomy): Eukaryota > Metazoa > Chordata > Actinopteri > Scombriformes > Scombridae > Rastrelliger > Rastrelliger brachysoma. The sequence continues at coordinate 3,608 of JANJYP010050691.1, read as the reverse complement.
ACTACAGCTGTGTGTTTAATGTGTGACAATAGAAAAACCAGCAGAACGGCTTTAGAGCTGCTTGTTATTGATTCTACAGTGTGTGTGTGTGTGTGTGTGTGTGTGTGTGTGTGTGTGAACTGTAGTGGAGGATGAACACCATTCTTCTCAACCATATTCAGTCATTTAGTGTGTAGATGGTGGTGGTAGAGAGAGCTGTCTGACACACCACTCCAAAATCTCACATATGATTCATCTCATCTTCACACTTATTCCTTACTTAGAAGTGATTGGTATTGATTCACAGTGACTCTTCACTCTGAGGGGACAAATGGACCAGAAAACTGCCCCCCCCGCCCCCCCCCCCATTAAAAAAAACACAAAAACCCAACTATATATTCATTGAATTCATAGAAAATATGTACCATTATCTGGATATGAAATGACATATATTGTGGTCTTTATAATTTACTCCTATTACAGTGTACTCCTCTGTATCGGGGTTTAAACCAAGACCCCAGAAACAGTCCACAAAAACAGAGCGGCCTAATCGTGTAATTACAATTTCTGCATCCCACTGGAGCCAGAAACATTTTTCCCTGCACTCATTACGGGAAAAGAATCAGCTGGAAAAAAAAAAAACGACTCGGGGACGACAGAAAGTGTAGAGGACCTGCACGATTTCACTGCTTGAATTTCATTTATTCAACTTAGCCAGGAGTTAGTAGTTGGGTGTCAAAAGTCACTGCGGGTGCTGAGGTTCATATATGTGTTTGTGTGTATATATATGTAGTGTGCAGACTGTCTTTCAGTCCAGGTGATGTCTGTACAGCAGGAAGTGGCTTTTTTTTTAACTTCATGCACCACTGAGTAACTTTTAGAAGGTCTGCACAGAACCCACTATCAACACTGTACCCACCTCTCTGTAGACACCCACGTGCTCCACTGTTGAATCACGCTCATTTACTGATGACTTTTTGACCGCTTCCACAACACCGTTACCTAATTAGAACCATCATCACCTAAAAAAAAATCCAAATACATGATGTCACCAATGTATTTAAAGACATCATCAGGATATTTCCAGGTGTAACTGAGCATCACTTTCTCTGTGTTTGTGTGTGTTTGTGTGTGTTTGTAGGTGAGGACGTTGGGTCCGTTGGGCTCGTGTGGCGATGCGGGCTCCGAGGAGCGGGTCAGCATGTTCATGGAGCTTGTGGACGGCGTCTTCCTGCACAAGATCATGACACACATGTAGGTAGCCCCGAGCGCAAGTTAATCAAAAACTTATCCCTTTTCAGCCTGTGTGTGTGTGTGTGTGTGTGTTGGTGTGTATTTTTAAACGTCTGCAGACCTGTGTGTGACTGGTAAAGTGAGTTAATCCAACGTTTCCTGTGCATGTCTGTGTGTCAGTGTGTTCACGCGACCACATCCTGACTTCACTCGGTTTCAGGTCGTAAACGTCGCAGCCAGATGTGCAGCAAGAAGTGGCGGGTAGAGCTAAAGATGGAGACCCCCCCCACACTTTTTTTTTAACAGCTAATAATACTAAAACTACTGAAATATACCTACAAGTGTGTGGGATTTGGATTGGGCTACACACCCCAATACAGAATTCAGAGACACCCCCCTCCCCTGCCCCTTGCCCCTCCTCCTCCTCCTACTGTCCCCAATCACACCACATGTTCATATGTTAGTTATTGTCTTCAGCAACAATGATAAGCATGCTATTGTTCTCCACTCACTGAGTTTAGGCTGGGGTTGACTGGCGGTGGGGGGTGGGGGGTGATTAGGACTTGGTAGGGGTTTATGAGAAAGTGGGTTAGAGAGTGGGAGGAGGGAGGGGGGGCCCCCGATAGAAGAGCTGCGAGCGATATATTAAAGGAAAAGGCACTCGGAGACAGTTGGCACATCAGTCAATCAGTCAGAGGAGCAGTCAGCTGTTAAATCACACACAAGTCTGTAAACACACACCGGCATTGTCTCTCAGCTTTTTTTTTTTTTTTTAACATACCGATTATGGAAGTACAACATTGCAATGAGTGACCCCAGAGCAGTTCAAACAGGTTAAAGGTGAAGCGGTGGCTGCGTTACAGTTGGTGAAAAAGAAGCTGAATCGACAGTCAAAGTGAAACCGGTGCAAGAGGCGACAGAGCGAAGATAGATCATTTGAGGTGAAACTGCCGAAAGCTGTCAAAAGTGGCAGTTGACGCGTAAGCAAGCAAAGCAGACGAAGCGCGTTGTGTTGAAGTGTGAGTTAGAAGAGCACAACTCGTCTTCAAATGACGATAATATCGTTTATCGCGATTATTTCTGAGACAATATATCGTCCAACAAAAGTAGTTATCATGACAGGAATAAATGAATAAAACTAAATTGAATTATAAAGTTTATTGAATATAGTGAAGAGGTATTTTAAAATATAATTATATATAGCCAGCGTCAGGTGTGTGGAGCAGCAGCTGTTTGGAAACTCAAATCTAACCGACTTATAATATATGTTGGCTTTTTTTTTTCCCAAGATGAGCTTTACATGTCAGAGAAACAGCTGCAACGCACTAACTCGTTCTCACATAGCGAGAACTGCCTGGCATGCGTGTGTGTGTGTGTGTGTCTGTGTGTGTGTGTATATATTGAATCAACTAGAACTACTTTTGTTGGACGATATATTGTCTCAGAAATAATCGCGATAAACAATATTATCGTCATTTGAGGATCATTATCAGTGTTGCTTAAGTTGGCGTGATTGGATATTTCCCACTCATTGTAGTGCCTGAATGCTATGTGTGTATGTGTGTGTGTGTATGTGTGTGTGTATAAATAACATACAATAATACCATGAGTTACAAAGGATTAGTGCATTACTAGCTAGGATTAACTTTACTTTTATGAACGTATTGAGCTCAGTTAACAAGAGGCTTATAAAGTTTAATGTGGTGTTTACTGGTTGCAACCTTTTGTTCATGTGCAGTATTTTCCATCAGGGCTTGAATCGAGCTCTAACATCACACTGACGTCATGACAGTCATAGTAGGTCACACAGACAGTGTTGCCCCCCTCCACACCTCTCTCTCCTTTTCTGTTCATATGCAAATCAGCGTGGCACCAGCTGACATGTGTGGATGTGAACGTAAATCCTTCTGGAGCACAATAGTTACCCCACACTTGGGATATATGTGTGTGTGTGTGTGTGTCTAAGTAATGATCTTTGTCTTAAACAGCCACTATTAACATGTTTATGCGTGTGTTTTTTTGCATCCATAGCGACCCCGGCCCGACCAATCAGAGGCTGAACAAGAACGTGAACAACGACATGGCGCTCCGCCTCCACAACCTGACCGTGCTCGTTAGACACATCAGGACATACTATCAGGTACACCCCACCTCCCTACACACACACACACTCACGCACAAATGGTACCAACAGTGCGCTCACAAACTATGGCAGCACTCATAGGTCAAACTACCGTACACTGCTGACTGATCCCACCAGCTCAGATATGTGTTTATTTCTATGTTTTGAGGCATGTGTGTTTTTTTAATGTTAGATCATGTATAGTGTGTCTCTTTATGTTATTGATTCCTCAGCTGATTTGTTCTGCCTGGGGGGGGGGGGGGGGGGGGGGGAA
>JANJYP010050673.1:0-13678 GCA_024605115.1 Rastrelliger brachysoma | reverse complement strand
TGGAAATTATTTTATTTCTAATTATTTGACTCTTCATTTCTGTTGCTTTTCATCACACACAGAGTAACATCCTCAATTGGGCTATACACCTAAAATATCTGGAATAAATTTTGCAAAAACAATATGGCAGAAAAAACAGGTTATCAGAGTTTACACACTGAATTGAGACATTTAAATTTGCTTCTCTGATGCTGCATAAAGCCACAGCAGAGTATTCATTTGGAGACTGCAGTATGTGGTGATTTAATAGACAAAAAGGTATATTTAAGTAGGACAAAGGTCATCTGCATGCCCAATACATGTAATACACAGCATGCAGCACCATTACATTAATATTCCCTGGGCAGTAATTATTTGTTATTTACTCATGTGATGNGACAAAAAGGTATATTTAAGTAGGACAAAGGTCATCTGCATGCCCAATACATGTATTACACAGCATGCAGCACCATTACATTAATATTCCCTGGGCAGTAATTATTTGTTATTTACTCTTGTGATAAAAAGTTTTTAATTATCTACTCTTTAATGTGTGTATTGCCTTTTGTTTCGCTCAGCATTTATATGCACATTAGCATCCTAGCTTTGATCAAATTCAGGATATGCAGTTTACATTGATTACAGTCATATCTATCTACATGATTATAACAATAATCATGTAGACAGTGCTACAAAGTTTCTCATCATCTACATCTGAGCAGGTGTATTTTTATAACTCCATCACATTCAACAAATCTGTAATTGCTGTACTAACTGAATTACCACAGCAGTCTGTCTCCTAGGCTCTGCTGTATTTACCATTGTTCGACATTTAGCTTCTCCATCTAAACATCAGTAACAGAAGATGAGAACAACAATATCCTCTACATGTCAGAATTTCACTTAGGTCATTACAACTATCATACTTTTTTTGTTTTATGTAATTTGAGTTTAGGATGCAATTGTTCGCATGGCAGAGAATGATTATAAACTTGGATTATATGATTATGTGCCAGCAGCTAGCCAGAAATTCATGTTTAGATACACAAAATATGAAAGATTTATTTTCAAAATCTGATCATAAGCAGGATGATGTGCATGTATACACTCTCTCTTAAATCAGTGATCTTTTTTCATGACTGTCTTCTTCATACTCAACACACACAAGTTCAACTGCAAAACTATTTAAGGTCTAAAGAGGCAAAAGATAAAGTCTGGAAAATAAAAATTATTTTTGTGTGTCAAAAACTTTCCCTTCTATCCATGATCTTGTTACTCCTTTTATGTATTATGTGAGTGTTATTAAATGATAAACCACAGCAAATAGGTACATATTGAAAAAGCATATACTGACAAGAAAAATCATCAGTGTGTTGTGCAGTTAGCAGTTCAAACATGAACAAAGAGTTGCTGGTACATAGAAAGTGATGATGACTGCAGAGGAACTTCTCTCTCTCTTTGTCTCTCTCGCCTTCTCTCTGTCTCGCTCTCTGTACATTGCATCAACCTCTGCACTGGACAGCTTAATTAGGCACATTATAGCATGACTGACTCATAAAACCACCTAATAGCAATGTCTTTTCTCTTCAACTAATATGAGATCTGTGATGGATCAAGTGCTCTTTTTAAAACAAAGCCATCATACAGGCACGTGGACCAGAGGAAATGTTGGTAATATTAGTTAAAAACTCTCAGAAACAGAGAAATGTTCAGCTCTATACATGATTTGTTAAATGACAAGGACCAGGCAATCTGTCACATCAATGACAAGCACTTATTTCTTTAAGTGTTTACACGTGAATGCATTCATTAATGAATACAGTGTCTCNATCATACAGGCACGTGGACCAGAGGAAATGTTGGTAATATTACCGGTAGTTAAAAACTCTCAGAAACAGAGAAATGTTCAGCTCTATACATGGTTTGTTAAATGACAAGGACCAGGCAATCTGTCACATCAATGACAAGCACTTATTTCTTTAAGTGTTTACACGTGAATGCATTCATTAATGAATACAGTGTCTTTTTGACTCACCATCCAAAGCAATCTGGCTGTTTCTCTTATTTCCTTTTTTTCGTGACACCCTTCTTCTGAATCAAATGGCATGACTGACATTTAAAAGTGGAGGATGTCTGGGAGACACAGTTTGTGCCTGAGAGTCCTGCCATTTCATGCACAACACAGATGAACTGTGAGCTTGAGAGTGTGAAACCAGTCAGCCCTGAATCACTGGGCTGATAATCTTACATAAGAAGACAACTCCGGAGGCTCTGTCTCATACCAGCTGGAGAGGGATGGCCTGAGCAAGATCTTTAGCCACTAGTCTACACTTGGCTGCTCAATGCCACTGGAGAGAAAGACAAAGGAAGTAGNACACACACACACACACACACACACACACACACACACACACACACACACACACACACACACACACACACAAATACAGTAACAGCTAAAGCAGATGGTAGACATGTTCAGTGTTGACTACAAGAAGACTGCTTCATGCAAATTATGTAAGAGAAATATTCAAATGAGATCAAATTAAAAGGTTGATGAAAGTAAAAGTGGGGCTAAAAGAGATGATCATGCCAAAATAATGCTTTTCATTTGAAAATACAGCATAAATTGAGCATGAATGTGTTATAAAATGCTTTGTAAACATTAAACATGGTTTAATGTGAGTTTATTTATTTATTTATTCTCATTGCAAAGAAAATATCACAAATGAAAAGCTGTTAACGGCAGCTATCAGTGCATCTGAATCTTGGCAGTGGCTGAAAAGACAGTTCAAGCTTTGTGTATTGCAGCCTGTTCAGTTGGTCTATTTTAATCCCACAACAACTGAGAAACGAAACACTGCAATATCAGGCTCAATTCTGCACAACGTTGTAGTTTACCATTCAAGATTAGAAGTATATTATGCAGAACATAGAAATTGTGTACTTTGTCAATTATTGACATATATGAGAACACTAATTGAAGAGTGAAATATATTTCTATTCCCAACACCCTGATGAAGGCCAGTGGGCCGAAACATGTAGTTTTTTTTTTTTAACGATTTAGCCCTTAAAAAACAATAAAGGCTTTTTAACTTTGACACCCTACTGAGTGTCTGGACCTGATTTTTTGTTTTTGATGAACATTTAAACCTTCCAAGAGCACCTATTCCTGCTTTATGAGGAAGCAGGCTTAACCTACAGGAGGTGAAGAGTTAGCATCTATAGTCCATCTTGTCTTGAAAAGGGTGCCATCCTGGATGAATATTGAGCCCCCACACCACCCACATATACACCACCTGCTGTAGGAGGCTGTACTGTCACAGGCTGCGTGTGCGTTGTACCGTTCCGCTTACTGTACTTTATATGCCACCATTAAAGTTGAGGAGGTAAATAACCCGCTCAAAAAACCTTTTGCATGGGTTCACTATCCTCCAGGAAGTTTGATCCTTTTTTTAAGGATATCTTGCATAATACCATTAAAATCATGATTATAGCATGGGATTAGCAGCTTAATGAGCTTTTCAGGAGGCTTGTCTGCCTGCAGTCAGTCATCCTCTTCTGAGTGTCACATGAGCACTGAGAGCCCATGAGAGGCACCTCTACCTTCTCAGAGATGCAAATGATAACTTCCTACGTGTGAGGAGGATATAGGGCTTACATTTAGACAAACACAGTCACACAGACGCATACAATTATACACACCCACATGAGGCTTAGCCAGACAGCACATTCATGGCTACTTGAATTCTGATTTTCTTATGTTCACCAGTGGTTTCTTGGTGCTAAGATTCATGTTATCAGACATAAGATCGGTTTATCCTGCTCTTGCTATTGCTCTAATACTATTTGGATACACTTTTGCCTGGTGATATCTCCATTAAGGATCCAACCTCTTTGTCTTACCATGAGTTTAAAAGGTTCAAGATACAAGACATCAATGCCCTAGAAACTGACTGCAAATAACTACATTATCATCTACACAATTCATTTTTTTCCCTTTCATATAATAAGTTGATGGTATGAAATTCATATATATTTTATAAATGACTAGAGAAATCAGCAAAGTGAACTTATGTGCTATCCACCAGTGCTGGCAATCTAGTTACTAGATTGATAAAGCTTCATTCTGCAGAGAGATTACTGAAAATCTGATTTTAAAGGGAAGGCTTTTAAAGGCAAGATTTGTGACATCACAGCTAGTTTAGGAGCCAGTCCTGGTCCATTATCAGTTTATGCTGCTAGTGTAATGTGGAAATTTAAAGTCTGTAGTGCACATTAGTTGAGGGTGCACTGAAAGTGTAGAAAACCCATATCAAGCACATATTATTGTACCAAACAGAGCATTTAACTTTTTCTACATGTCTAGAGGGCATCAGTGTTGAGAGTGAAATAAGAAGCTGAACATCTTGTCAAGGACTGACTCCCAGCTATTTCCTCACTCATCACAGAAATCATTAACTCCTTCTTTAGCTCCAGTTCAGTTCCCCAAACGCTTTGGTTGCTGGTTTCTCTCACGCTATATCCTCAAAAAAAAAAAAAAAAAAACTGGACTCAACTGTGATATCTTGAGCAATTTACAGCTCATCTCCAATCTCCGTTCTCTCTGAAATACTGGAACATTTTATCACCTCTCAACACATAGCCCACCTCATCTCCAAGAACTTATTTGAACCATTTCAATTTGGTTTCTATTCATAGCAAAGCCATGAAACAGCACTCTAAAAGTCACCAATGACCTCCTTCTCTCTTCAGACTGATCACCAGCATTTTTATCCTCCTTGACCTCACCATAGCTTTCAACACCACCACATTGTTCATCTCTCCCACCTTGAATCCTTCCTTAAAATCATTGATATTACCTTCTCCTTGTGAAAGTCATATTGCATAAACAGACAACAGTTCATTAATATCAACAGCTGCACCTCTCCCATTCATCCTCTACATGCTCCATCATGGTAATATTGTCATTGTAATTTCATAGTATTGTAATCGCCATGATTGCTGCTTCCACCACTACACCAACAACATGCAGTTCTACATCTCCACTAAATCCATCATTGCTACAACTCACTCCACCCTGCCCAGGTGCCTCACTGCAATTAAATCATACATGCAAGCCAACTTCATCAAACCATAATAGACATGAATCAGACATGATCATCATCGGTCTATAATCTCTCACCAAATCCACTGGCAATTTCTGCCTCAATATCAATGACACCATCCTGTTAGTCCTGGACCTGGCAATAGCAATCAATGTTAAATGTCATATTTACTACAGTTAGACTAGTTGCATCTGTTTTTTATTCCTACTAATGGCCAATTCATGGCCAAGGTCGTCAGAATAGAAAAATGACCTTGACCATGAACTTTTAAGGTCAAAAATCACCCACAATATCTCACACAACAATATCTGAAATGAATTCCGCATACCATAATAAGTCTAAATTGACGTATTACATGTGTATATATACATTCAGAAACCAAAAAGTTCCATTTTTATCATAGCTGAAGGTGGCCATATTTTATTTGAACTTTGCATAATTCATGGCACTATGGCGGACAAGCACCTCTTTGAGTTTTCATGTCTAGGGACCCACTAACTCAGTTCAAGTGAGAAATTCCCCCAACACCAAATCGTGTATGGGTCTACAGGCCAGGTACTGGACTATATCGCTTGCTCTACAAATCCACAACCATTTTGACAGCAAACTCTAATTTGAACTAGCACCAGAAATATCCTTTTCCAATTAAAAAAAAAAGCTTGTCTCCACCCATGGTTCTCATTTTGTTGTACCGGATGTTGCGATCACTAATGAAAATGTAACAATTTTTAATTGGCTTTGATGTGTGATTAAAGATGTTGTGTTTTTAGTGTGTTGTTTTCTGTGATCATTATAACTTATGTAAAATGTACCGTGAAAAGATGTACATTATTATTATTATCATTAGTATTATACTGCAGGTGGTTACAGTGACAGTTTAAGCTTACCTGATCTACTAATTTCCACTAATTTTCACTTGTTAGATTTTAACATTTTCCCTCTATGAAGCAGCAGCTGAAGTGGTGGGTGTGAAATAGGTCATGAGCTGGAGAAACACCCACAATGCCATGACAACATACATTATGCTATGCACTTATGACAGTTGAGTCATCACGTGCCTCTATTGAAAGTAATAACAGTCTTACTGGGGACTCATTTTGATGGGAAACTACTCAAAGCTGCATTTAGTATTGCAGGTGGCTAAAAAAAGAGCCCAAGGAGCCAGTGTGAGCAGTTAGAAGGTGGATGCTGAGCAACGTGAGTGGCAGAGCATGTGGGGCAGAGAAAGGATAGCCGTGGGCCTCAGGGCCATTAGTTCATTTAAAAAGAAGTGAAGTTCCACCAGGGAGCATCGAGGGTTGCCACTAAAAACGCTTTTGTGTCTTGAGGTGAAATCTGAGTGATATGGTCTTGGTGATATGGTCCTCTATTGTTCATGTTATCATACTTCAGTATTCTGTATATAATGTATCAATTGTGTTTTTATCATTAAATAAATTCTATTGTAAAATTCTGTTTTAAGTTGAAGTCTTCTTTAAACTTTAAAGAGTTTAAAGTGATGGTCTGAGAGTATAATAGACAAAGGGTGTGACACATCAGTAGTCGAGACATCATGTGAAATGAAACCTGGCATTTGTTATTTTCTTAAAACCTCTTTGTGCTTTTTGGTTTTCTCTTCTGACCCAGCCAAACGTGTCATTTGTTGCAGCTTTCTTTGTGGATATGACTGTGTAGCAGATCTTTACTCCAGGTGTGACTGAGTGTTACCCATCTCCTCACGATGTGGCCCTCAAACAAATACATTTGTTATCCATTTGTACAATTTATTGAGCTGTCAGAGGTGAGCGGGCCTGCAAGGCCACAAATAGGCCCTGTCAGATGGGAGATGGAGAGGGAGCTCTGAGGCCCTCTATCTCTTCCGCATCACTGCAGGATAGGAATTTCCATCAGACCTGATAGGTTAAGGAGGGGGGGCCCAGGTGGCTCATGGGAGACAGTACTGAAGCTCACCATAGCAAAAGGTATTGCTGACACAGATTCAAGTCCCCAGTAGTAAACCAGTGACAAGTGTGAATACCTGACATCTCAGACATGTTATGTTGTGTGTTTTCAGAAAATCATGAAAGATACTATATTAACAGATTTTTTATTTAAAGATATTGACACATTTATTATTATATAGTTTGTCATTTTTGGCAGAGCTGAGCTTTGAGCTGAATACTTACAATCATTTTGACATTTTGGGAAATATACTAATTCTCTTTATTGCAAAGATTAAGTTGAGAAGGTCAATACCATTCTTATGTATACGCATTAACAACGGCCTGAAATTGATCTGTAAGCAGTGGAAAAAAGCTGGTATGGCTCCAGAAAAGCACCAAGAAACACCTTCAAAGAAAAACTTGCACAAATATTTCACTTTGTATTGTTTTCTATACTACAAAGCCAAAGCTAATGAGCAGACATGACAGTGATACTGATCTTATGATATGAAGTGTATTTCCCAAAATGTCAAATATTCTTCCAACATGCTCATATTTAGCAAGTATAAAGTTCACTATTGTCACCATTAAGTAATTAGCTTGTTAGTTTGCACTCAACATTAAATATGATGAATGAAAAATTAAAATTTTGACAGTAGGACATAAAGTAAGGGGATCATAAGGTGAAGTCATTAGGTTCTATCCTCTGAGGAACATAATTGTCTGTATAAAATTTTATGATGATCCAATAGAAACATTTATGTCCAGTCCAAAGTGGTGGGACTGACTGTCTGACGGACTGTCATTCTTGCCTGTGGAGACACTCTGTTTTATAAGTCATTAATTGTTTGATCTGTGATGTAAAACTTGTGTCATGATCTTTCCCTCTTGAACTATTGTCATCCACCTGGGGCTATGGCAAAAGAACACAGGCAAGTCACTATGTGCTGTAGGTGCTAATTCTCTCTTGTCCAAAATGTCTCCTTCTGAGAACTGATATTAGAGCCCCCTAAATCCACAGGCTGAAGGAACAGCCTACTGTTTACCATCTGGCTGTGGCAGCCTGGCAGGTCTGAGTCAGGGCGATAATTGATGAGAGCAGAGAGAGCAAAATCGCTGAGGGATCTGCCTCATGGCCAATAACATATCAGTGGCCCCAGTGACTGGCAGCTCCTGGTGTGCTGTCAGAGACTTCAGCAGCAACCCTGTAACTCGGTGTAATTGTCCTCTCTCATTCAGCTCTGCCTTGATAAGTCCGTGATGTGCCTTGCTGTCTTCAGAAATGAAAAAGTCCTGCCTTGACATGTTTTTATCCTTTGGAAACAACAACAATGTGACTTCCATCAATGTTGGGAGTTTGTTTAAACATAATCTTCTGCTTAACATGACATTTGTTCTTTTCTATGGGACAACCACAGTCACCTTGCGTCAGCCACAGAGACAATATACAAACACACCATGGTTACACTGTGACAGAGGGCCAGCTGCTGCCTTTTTCCTGGAACAGCAGGCATGTGAAATCGCCATTCTACCTAAGGTTTCTTAGTCCTTGTATCAAATCAGAGGGCATTAAAGAAATCAAATGGACACACAGACACAAGATTGTTCTTGCTGAATACAAATGCATCCATTTAATGCTTCTGTCCCTGCAGGAGTTGTTATCTCTCACTGCTTAAATGACAAAGCTACCTATGTTAAGGTGTTATGTAACCATGAGGGAACACAATCAGATTGTGTTTTGTTATGATTTGATATTTGGACATGAGGCGGAAACAAGGAGTCTGAAAAGAGGTCTGTAATAATGTTGACATGTTCTAGGAAGGTGACATCTCAGGTTGGAGATTATAAGTTGATTATTTTAATTGTGACTTAGCTGCCAAATTTGTTCGGGGAATGGAAAATGAAGGTTGCCACAAGTTGAATGCTGTTTTTCACAGTGCAAAGCAGGCGATAGCCTTCATCACATCCTTTTCAGGTGTGCTCAATTAACAGAGAGAAGATGAAGTAGTCCATGGAGGATGAGGGCATGTTGAGTCACTGGTAAGGAAACACTTTTAGTTACAATGAATGGGCTTGTGGAACCTGGTCCTGCATGAACTCCACTTCCTAATTTATGCTTATACACTAATTTAATCCCAGGTGTTAGTAGCTGATTGGAGTTACCGAGGGAGTTTAACACAGTGTTTTGTTTCCATTTATAAGTTTTTTTAGAAGATCCTTGAGAGATGTGTTGTTGCATTGAAAGTGCATTCTCCCCACTGACTAATTAAGACGCTTAGGGCTGCAGATAACACCTTAACTTGACACAAGCTTTAATTTCTAATCAAGCATTCACAGTGGGTCCTGCCTGGGCCAGGTCCGCAATGAATGGGAGATCAGGTATTTACCATGACATCTCTGCTTTATTGCATACATCTGTCTAATTAGCAAGTCTCATGGCACCAATTCATTCATATTCTGAATATTTCATCCACATTTCATTCATTTCTGTTCAGTTCATTTTTTACATTGTGTGAATGGACAGTAGAGTACTTTTATGACATGCATAGAGGAATACTGATCATGACTTCTATAGGTCTATAAAAGAGGTGGATGAAGTACACAACTTCCTTACTTGAGTCAAAGTACAGATACTGTGTGTTCAAGTTAAAGTACTGAAGTAATTGATTTAAAAAAAAATCTGTTTGAGGATCCTTCGTAAATCCATAGTAGATAATAATGTAAGCACAAGTCGCATGCAGTTCCCAATAAATATGACCTTGACTCCCATCTTAAAACATTTTCCAGTCTCTATTTCTTCATAAATGACCTTAATTGTGATTCAGTTTTTACACAAGTCTTAAAACTACATAAAGAGAACTTAATTAAACAAATAACACTCAATGTATTAATTTATTATTTTTGCCTTTATTTGACAGCAGATGGCATAGATAGCAACAGGAATCAGGGATACAGAGCGGAATGACCTGCAGCAAAGGCCCCTTGTCAGAATCGAACCAGGGATGCTGCCTTTACACAGCATGCACCTCACTCAGCTACCAACATGATCCATGTTCATTTATTTATTGAGGAAAACTGTTACATCTTCTGTCTTTCCTACCTGTGTGAGGCAAAACTATATGAATCCTTGCTTTCAATAACTGATGTGACCATCTTATACAGCAATAACTTGCAACAGCTGGAAGACTTTTGGATTATTCCTCCTTACAAAACAGATGTTGGAGGGCTTCCTGGCATGAACTGCTTGCTTCACGTTCCACAGTATTTCTGTAGAGTTAAGGTCAGGACTTTGACTAAGCTATTACAAAACATCAACTTCATTTTGCTCTAACCATCCTTTAGTAGAATAACTGTGATTGTTGTTATCTTTTTTCATGACACACTTACTGTTCCTGTAGACTTTGCTGGTATAAGCTCCATCAGTGATTGCAGTCTGTCCTGATTCAGACTGGACCAAACCATGAAACCATGTTTGAGGTTCTTATGCCTGAGTCCATGAAGTCTCTTGTGATCTCCCAGACTATTACTTGCATTGCTCTCAGTGTGATCTTTGTTTTTCAATCACTCATGGGGAGGGTAACACTAGTGTTAGATGTCTTCCATTTCTAGAGTCTTACTGACTGTTGACCTTTCCAATGTGGCGAGTATCAGCAACTCTTCTTTTAAAGTTGTCAGAAATCTCCTTTGTTGGAGCCAAGACTTGCTTCCACCAACTTATGTTGTGAAACTAAGACTTTGACACTGAAGCCCAGATTTCTTTTCTTTAAATAACTTAGGGCTTAAACTAGACTCCAGAGCAGATGTTACTGCCACTCCTGACTCATAAGAATAAGACACAGAGGTGAAAAACTTGAAAAAGCACAAAAAACTCTCCATGTTCCAGATGGGATTGAACTTTATTTCAGCATAACACTTTACTCACACTTGATTGTCATCCCATTGATCGATATGTAACATTGGATAATTTTCTTCAGCAAATAAACAAAACAGTGTAAGGTTTTGGACTCATTTGTATGACTGACACACAATCACATACACATACATACAATAATAGTCAAACCTAACTGCTTTAGTACATCTATGCTTCAAACCAAGACTCCAACACATTCTGACTTCTCTTATGGCATACTGGTGGTTCAGGGTTGGAGTTTGACATTGCCATTATGAATATATGGCCCCATCTTTGTAAAGAATTACATGATGATACATCTCTCAGTACAGCATACATGGATCCCTTCAAGGTCAAAGTCTGTTATTTAGATTCTTTTTCTAAAGTGTACTTTCCATAAGAAAAAGCACACTTTAACAAATGCCCTCATCATTAGATGGAACATGATAGCAATTTCAGTTTATTCTAGACATCTTTCAATCTGCAGATTTCAACTCAGATGACTATGGAAAATACAGCATGTAGTATGAAGCAGAAAATAACATAAAAATCCAATGCAATACATTTACTAATGACCCATAAAATGCTGCCTCTCTTGTGGAATAAGTTATGTGGAGTAAAGAGTTGCTCAGCAGTTGTATCACAGTAGTGGCCATTTTACATAAATATAATTCATAAATCTTTATTCAAAGCTTTATGTTTCATTCAACTTGCAGGCTGTCTTCTATCAGTAATTCATTTTTGTCATTTTATTGTTTGAGTTGAGTTATGACTTCCTTTCCATTGATCATATATACACTGTGGAGGAAGAGCATAAATCCTGAGGACATAACACCTGTGGATCTGCACATTATAGAGCGTAATCTGGAGTGGCATCTCTGGCATCATAAGAAGTTAAATCTATTGAGTCGTTGCCATGACAGGACCTTGTTATTAAAAAAAAATGTGGCTATGATGTGACTTTATGCTGAAAGAGATACATCTGTGTTCAATCCAGCTTCCATCCAATGAAAGTACATGTGAGGACGTGTCAGTCTGCACTTTTTACTGCATGAAGGACCTGCTGAGGGTTTGATGAAGCCGGATGGTGAACAGCAAGAAAGGTGGCAATGTTTCTCTCACTTCCACTGTTTGGCACAGTTTGGGTCATGCTGAGATATATATTAGCAATTAAAATTAAATTCTGGTCTTGTGGAGTAGAAACAGCTGCTTGACTAAGCATATAAGGGAAAGTGTTTAAATTTGGTGCTTTTGACGTCAATAGTGGCAAATTTAGTAAATAAAAAATATATAAGGGGTCTAAGAGGATTGAAGACATGTTAATTACTTAATTAAACCTGAAATTACAGTAATAGAGCAGAATTATCTGTGTGTTTAACAAGGCACAGGAAGGAACACTACTATTTTCAGAGCTGTTCTGATTTATGCTCTGAACAGTTATATTTAGAGGAACAGTCCATAATCACAGGGGCATTTGACATTTATTTTCTGTGTTGCTTCAGAAAGCAACAGATAATCATGCAGATATTGTCATATAAACAGTGGCCTTGTCTGTAAATCTAAGTGATTAAAGGGATGCAAGTCAGTGAGAAGACGAAAAGCCACCTGGCCACATCAGTTGGGCAATGTTTTTAGCTCTTCAATTTAAGGCGATAATAAAACAGGCTCTCACTACCTTTTTTTGTGTTCATTGGATTTACCATTTTCCATGAAAAAAAACCTTCAGGCAAAGTCATTATTATAAAACCTTGAGAGAGTCAAGGCACAATAGCAGAGTATAATTTCCACTTGTTGCACTGTATCATGATTTGTGGATGAAGCAAACTGTGGGCAGATATACAGGGTTGATGGATGCAGCATTTGAAAGGCTTGTTGGAGAGAAAAAAGGTAAATGTTAATTTTCCTCCCTCTCTTTGAAGCAAGCTCTCAAAGACCAACTTCAATCTTCCCTAAAACCTTTGGTTAGAATCCTGATAAAAATATAGTCTGAATAAATGGGACTCAACCCAATTCACAGATTTCACAAAGTCCTTTTTTATTTTTACTATTTTATCAGCAGCAGGAATGTATTAATTTAGTTAATTTACATAGAAGAAAAGTAAAAAATTGTGCATTTAACTTAACCTCACATGAAAAACACTGGCCATGTTTTTCTCCTTGAGTAATTATTCTGTTCAAATAGCATATATTTCTCTCCAGGCAGAGTGCTTGGGCTGAATGGATGCTGCCACTGCAGAATGGTCCTCAGACGTTTGTTTCCTAGGCAACGTGGGGAGGGCATGTGGAGAGGGAGGTATAAAAACACTGGCAGCTCCTCTCCGAGTCTTACTCTGAGGTAAATGCACTTGCTGTCAACACGGAGAGCTTTGGGGAACTTGTTACACACTTTTACTCCATTTGCCATCTTCTTTTTTAAACCCACTTAAAAGCTCAGCTCCACTAGCACCTTTTCAAGAATGATGCGCCCAAAAGATTTACGGCAGGGCTCTGGCACCAAGACTTTCCTAGAAGCCATGCATGGGGGTAAAGTTCACCTTGCGCGCTTTATCCTCGATGCCTTGGATGGACGCATCATCAACTCTAAGACAGAAAACAGCCGAACCCCTCTTATTTTTGCTGTCTGTCTACAAGACCCTGGTACCAGGGGCAAGTTCACCCAGCTATTGCTGGAGAAAGGGGCCCATGTCAACTGTCAGGATGAGGATGGTCGCACAGCCCTGAGTCATGCTTGTGAGATGGGTCATTTGGATGTGGTCAAGCTTCTTGTTCAGTTCAATGCA
>JANJYP010050638.1:0-16768 GCA_024605115.1 Rastrelliger brachysoma | reverse complement strand
TGGATTTTCATACCAAAGAGAAATGAATAAAAAAGAACGGCTGTCTGGAATTCAAGTAGAAATTTGACCAAAAGCATGTGCCTCAGTGTACTCCACTCTAAAATGTATTTCTGTTGTTTCCCTCAGTTGAATGTTTGAGATGCAGCATTTATGATTTATAATGTGACCTTGATAGCATCCTTTATCACATCTTTTGTGTGTGTGTGTGTCTGTATGTGTGTGTGTGTGTTTAGCATTACCTGACAGCACCAGCGCAGATAGAGGCTCCTTAATGATGACATGGTGGACAAGTATCCCAAGCCGGTGTCTGTGATCCGCACACACCTAAAAAACGCAATACACAACAAAACACACACAACACGCCGTCGTTAAAACTTCACGTTTCCTGAAGTGATACAACGAAAAATGGTGAAAATAAAACAACGGCTCAAGAAGTAGAGCAGTCGTATACCATTCGGAAGACCGCTCTCCAAATGGCTGTACAAACAGTGTGTGAGTGTGAATGTTAGTGTCCCCCCCCGAAGAGCAGGTTGGTACCCTGTTTGATAGCCCCTACTATCAGTGTGTGAATGTGTGTGAATGGGTGAATGTAAAAGTGTGAGTAGTAAACAAAAAAAAAAAAAAGACTAAAACAAGCCCTATATAAGTGCGTTGTAAGTGCATTTACTATTTACATGCTGACTCTTAATAGACTGTTTAATTTTCTCAGATGCTCACTGACCAATCTATTAAGATTCAAAAATCTGTTTTTGTTCCTGTTCCTGTAATTATTAATATAATGTATTATTATCAAGCTTCTATTTAAACAGGTTAGTCCCACTGAGGTCTAGTGTATTAAATTAGGTCAAGGGTATGAAGTTTAGAAGATGAAATGCTTTCCCAATTCAGTTCTTACCTTGTGAAGTACAAACTGCAAAATGCCCATAGAGCAAAGACTGTGACCTTTATGTTTCCATTTTAAAGTAAAATGTTTGAACTTCACTGTGCAGAGTGATATTATGTGCTGTATTTTCATGCATTTTGGGCCACTTCAGGAAAAGTCATCAAGTTTCAGGGTAAAATACATTTGTGGTGTTTCTTTACACAAATTTGACACAAACAATGTGTAAGATTTTAAATGTTGCCAGGATGTTGTTCATGTGTCCTTTAGAACCTTAATAAAGGTGACAGGTTTGAAATCTCAGTAAGATATTATATGAAATGAAGTAGTCAAGTTGTTAGTAGACAACGTTTTAATAATTTCACCTATTAGGGGTAGTTGCTAATAGGTAGTTTCCAGGATACTGTTTTTAGAAGAGGCTTGATAACTACAGTTTGGAAGGCCTTTGGAAGAATGGTTCATAAGAGGGAGCTGTTAACTGTTTCCACTAAGTGTATGGTCTAGCAGCTCTAAACATTTTTATCAGAATGTCAATGCAGCATGATGAAGGCTCAAGATCTACAGGTTAATGAAGAGTTTTGCAGTTAATGGCATTATGTTCATCAAATTACCTTTATATAGAATGTGGTGACACATTTTAGTGAGATGTAGAACAATCAACAATTGTAAGTTTGTCTATTGTTTTGAACTGAATCCCTAAAGAAGGAAGCAAGCTCTTCAGCAGATGAGAGCTGTTTGGGCCAGGGGGCTGGTCAACATTATTAATGCTTTTATTGATGATATCAGAGAAGAATGTTTGTCTAGCACTTTTCAGTTCTACATTGCAGGGGTGATGTGATGCTTTCTTCTGCACAGTGCTTTTTACTTAACACAGGTTGATTCAATCCTTACAGGAGCAATGACATCAATGATGTCACAACTGAAAGTTTCTATGAGATCATTAATAGAGGCTGAGTTTCCATTAACAGTGCACTAGTATTCTTATTCATTTATATATCATTCTTTAACCCTCACATACTGTTTGTATTCTGACCTGTCACAGTATTTCTTCATAATTAGTGTCAACCACTCATCAGTCACAATTAAACATAATTCATAGTAGGGGTGTGCGATATGACGATATTAGATTGTGAAGGATATGAACGTGTTGACGATTGCCCAAAGCAGAGAGATCAGAATCATCACATTCTGTATGTTGCAGTTCTGTGCTGATGCTGCCTCTGTGTCATACACACACAGCACTCAGCTGCTTTTCATCATACTCTCTGTTGATCTCAGAGTCTGTCCAAAGCGAGAATAAGATACCACCACGTTATTCTTCCTTGTCGCTCTATAGAAAGGCTGCAGGATGCTGCAGTTGTGAGAGGGTGGTTCCCCACACACCTCCCATGATGTTTAAAACACAGCAGCAACATGATCATTTCTGTTTTAAAGAGCTGTATGCCACACAGACGGTGAACTAGGTGAAAACTGTAACACTCGTTATGTTTACTGTAAGTGCAATAAAATCTACCAGACAAAAACAAAACAAAACAAAACAAGAAGAATGCTTTTCAACAAGTTGTTATTTAAATGAGAATGATAATGATTATTAATAATGATTTGATATTAATTAAAAACAATCTATTTTCTTTTTAATGGTCAAAAAGGAATGAGTAGAAATTTAAAAATGGTTTGATTTTTCTCATATTCTGAGTCTGGACGTTGTCATGAAGGCAAGAGCAAATAAAATCAAGTGTGTTCGGTTTTGTATTTTACCTTCTTGGCATATGTTGGCAAAATTACAGAAAAACTATTTAAATTAAAATCTGTTCAGAAAGCAAAGCTTTAGCATGAATTGTTTATGGTTTGTTTTTCTTTTAGGGCTATGTTTTACATATGTAGAAATGGTTTTATTGCACTGTTCAGAAACTTGCAAATTGATCTCAAAAGTCAATGTAAAAGAGAATTGCGATAAAATTGTGATCATGATTTTATTATAAAAAATCATAATATGAGATTTTTGCCATAATTCATAGTTAATGAAGCTTTCAGAGAGTTTAGGTTTTAGTTTTAACAAGAAAAAACAAAATAAAAACATTGTTATGATCCATTGTTACATAAAACAGGAGAACAAAACTATTTCAATGAATTAAATGTAAAGAATGAAGTCTCTAAATCATACCTGTCTACATTGAAATATGTGTAAAAAAAAAACAAAACAATTAGCAACTCTTAGTGAATCAATGAAATTAAAAGTCAATAAGAAAAAGGACGGCTGCTCTGTTGTTCAAATCAAGCCATGGAACATTAAATCTAATGTATGTGTAATAAGCAGGTCACTGATTTGATAGTGATCTTATATGAAGTAGTGCTGCTGTCATGGTTTTAGTAATAGGTAGAGTAGGTACACAATGTAATGTTGAGGAACAGCACACGTCATTTATTTACAATGCATTTTGAACACTTTGTTTAGTAAACCAGTGATCCTGACAGGAAGGATAGTATTTACACTTGGGGTGCTTTTACACCAACAGTATTTGGTGTGCACTTAATAGTCCATTTGGACCAATAGCTGTTAGTTTGGTTCGTTTTTGTTGGTGTGAAAGCATCAATTGCACTTGGGTGTGCACTAAATCAAGCGGACTGAGACCTCCAAAAAGAGGTGGTCTCAGTTCGTTTGACTCCGTACCAAATGCCGACTTCTGATGCAGTCCCTCTGGTGATAACGTGAACCTAGACAAACTCAGGTCTAACTGACAATATAACAGGCAGGCATCAGAGCAAACCAATGTAGAAACTTCTCCAAATTGCTGCTTATTTCTACTGGAAGATAAATATTAATGAGAAAATGTCAATCGGACCGATTTTGGTTTGTTTACAGATGTGAATACGGAACTAGTGGTGTGAAAGCATCCATAGAGCAGTTTGATAGTCAGTGTTCTTGTAAAGTTTGAGGGGGGCATGTGGCTGGACATGTGGCCATCATGTGGAGTGGGTGGACAAGGTGTTGTAGCTGGAGACTAGCAAAGAATTCTAGAGGCAAGAGATGCATCTTCAGGTGTTAGGGTTCCAGTTGAAATTTCCAACTAGGAACTTGGAAATTCTGACTTTTGAGTACAACTGGAACGCACCATGTGTTGAGACTGAACAGCCTGCTAAAACACTCTGACAGATAGAGAACCAGCCTTACAACCTACATGAAATGTAGGTTGTATGTCCAAAATCTTGGGGCCAGAGAAGTGCTGTAGCCGTTTTTGATTCACTACTACCTAATTACGGAATCAATGATAATCAGTGAAGCAGGAGGAGGGTGCTTGGAGGTTTGAACCAAGGGCATAATAGTGGGACAAGTGAAGAGTCATCAAGAGTGGGCGTGTCATTGATAGTGACACTTAACAGCAGTAATGGACTGCTGGGACACAGTGCTGGACTGGGTAGGCAGCAACACGAGACTATCCACTGAGCAGGGTTAAGGCAGCAGCAGATCCATTTGTGTCATGCCATATTTAAATCTCAACATCTGAACAACCAATAACTAAAATCTTTCACTTTTAAAAATCTAGACAAAACAACCAGGATCTAGATGAAACAGGCTGAATCAGGATATCCTTACATTCCTTGCAAACCCATAGGATCACAAACAGACTCTGACCTGTCCAGCACCAGTTCTTCCAGTTTATGTAGATCACAGGCGATGTACTCCAGGGCCATGTCAGTGATCCGTGGGCACCAAGACAAGTCCAGGCTGCGGAGCTTACGCAGGTTCTCAGCCACCAGCTCCACACCGTCATCAGTGATCTTGGAGCAGCCAGAGAGGCTGAGGGCAGTCAGGTTAGGGAGGCTGTGCACCATGTTGACTACACCATGGTTAGTGATCTCCCAGCAGGAGTGAAGCCGCAGAGTGTGGGTGGTATAGCCCTGTGGATGGAGGATCATTTTAGAGTATTTGATTAAGTAAATGAATAACAAGACATTAGTAACAGCTTAAAGATTGCAATATATACATTGACTTCCTCTTTTAACTTTGAAATATGCCATCTTTGCGTTGCTGCTTGTGGGAAATATTATTTTTCATTTTCAAACCAGTCACATTGACACCATGCTTTATCAATTAAGAACATTTCCTAGATATAGGCTTGATATCAACTTTTTCATCTTCATATAATTTAGATTCTACTTTTAATACAAGTTAGTACCAGATTACTTTAAACTAAATGTTAAACCAT
Source organism: Rastrelliger brachysoma (assembly GCA_024605115.1). Classification (NCBI taxonomy): domain Eukaryota; kingdom Metazoa; phylum Chordata; class Actinopteri; order Scombriformes; family Scombridae; genus Rastrelliger; species Rastrelliger brachysoma. The sequence continues at coordinate 11,680 of JANJYP010050638.1, read as the reverse complement.
TAGTCAAGATCATAACTCTTATAAATGCAATTTTAAGTTCTATTCACAAATGCTTTATAGCTGATCAACATCTTATTTTCAGTTACTGCATCTCCTTTATACACATCACCTTAGTTACAATATCATGTCAGACAGTATCACACACTATAACCTTCATATCACATCATTGATGTATTGGCCACTTGGGAACATGCCGACAGTATAGTATTGACATGTTATCACCTTATTAAGTGTATATTACATTAGAGTGCTTATGTTAATCTGATTTATATTCACTTTCCTGTCAGTTCTGATTTGGTCTCCACCATCTACTTAGGGGACTATCTGGCTGTTTGACAGTTAAATGTTGTACTATGTTCAACCAGCAAGTCACTGTCTGTATACTGTGTGCTGCTGGGCAGGTACTGTGCAGTACAGTGGGTTTTCTAATGCATTTTCACTGAAAACTGTTTCACAGTTTGATGTTAATTTTGCTCTAAAACGCCCAGCCAACATGTCCATGTGGGCCCATAAAGGTCAAATTTGGGCAGTAAATATGGATCCCTGGTGGGTTTGCCTGTGGTTTCACGAGTAAGGAACACGCAACCAATCTGATACGTTTAAGAAGATTTATTGTACAATGATGGATAATGGAGTAATGAATTATGAAGTGGTGTGGGGAGGACTGGAGGTCCGTGGTGTCCGGGTGTCGATGAACCCCTAGTGTCCTAGAAGGGAGAAGACAGGGAGACAAAAGAGAGAGGGTGGGAGGGAGGGATGCAAATGCAAGAGCGAGAGACTGAAGGTATGGTTAGTACCGTTTATATAGCAGGTTACTTGGCTGTGATTGGTGCGTGTTCCCGCTCCTGAAAGTGCTCTTTAGTAAGCTTCAATTCACGAGCAAGGAACACGCGACCAATCTGATACGTTTAAGAAGATTTATTGTACAATGATGGAGTAATGAATTATGAAGCGGTGTGGGGAGGTCAGGAGGTCCGTGGTGTACGGGTGTCGATGAACCCCCAAAAACTCCCTTTAAAAAAGAGCTTGAGCTGCTTTGGTATCACTGAGGTCTGATTGAATGTAACACTGGTAAGTGAGTGAGGTCCAGCGACCCATTAGTTTATTATATGTTCTGGTATGCCGTTGCGAGAGGTTGAGGTGGCTGCGCCTATGCGAAAAGAATGGCCTCAGTAATGAATGGGAGATATACCGGATTGTATAAGTATTTGGCGAAGATGATAGTGGAACTACGAACTAGTTGTGACTTAGCTGGATTCTGTAAGGAAGAGAGGTTTGGAAAGAGACGAGCAGCTGGATTTTCTGTAGGTAAGATAGTTTGAGAGTGTACTGAAAGGGTCCAGAGGGGATAGGTTTTTGAAATAGAAAATAGGTGTAGGCTGTCCGGATTGGTTAGTTTTTGATTTCTTAAGGTAGAAGACCATGATACTGTTGGAATATTGGAATAGGTCGGAGATGCAGGCATGGTCAGAAGGAATGAAGTTTAATGAGGATGCGGTGAAATCTGAACATCTGAGGAAGCCAAAAAAGGCTAGTATGAACATCGCTTGGAGGGTTATGGAAACATATGGAGAATTATAGCCAGAGCGGAGATTATTAATACAGGTCAGAAGTAAATCAGTGGTCAGAGGAAGACGACAAGGGGTCATGTTTGGTTCTTGACGAAGAAGTCCTTTGAAGAGAGAAGTGAGGATGAGTGAAGACTGGGCTAGGGTGACCGTTGAGTAGTTTAGAAAAGAAGCTGATGCCACTGATGTATGATTTAATGGTGTGAGTTCTGATGTTGAGTATTGAATGAGCATGGTTAATAAAGCAAACTAGTGTAGTTAGATTGGAAGATGGAAACTGAATGTTATGCTTAATGTGAAAACTGCAAAAATGATTCCAGGCGGTCCAGTAGGATGACGTGGTGGAAGAAGAAAGACTGATAATAATAAGGATCTGGGATTCAATGATGAGCGGAACTAGGGATGAATTTACAGATTGAGGAGTAGTGCAGAATATGGAGGAACTGGAGTCGGGTGGGAGTCTGCGTGAGGAGCCAAGCTTCTGAATTTCTGAAACATAAATCGAGATAGAGAGTCAGCGATTTCATTGCATTCACCAGGGATGTAAGCTGCATGAAGTATGTATTGGTGTGTGACAGAGTGCAAAGTGAGACAGCGGAGGAATGGCACGACGGAATGGGAGTTGGAGCGACCTTTGTTGATTATGTTGACGGCAGCAAGATTATCAGAGTGTATGAGGATGGATTTACGGGACCATTCATGTCCCAAAAGACGGCTGCCGCTACAATGGGGGTAGCAGAGGAACTTTGGCACTGGTGTGCTAGTTCTGGGGGCCAATCTGCGGCGAACGATCTTCCATTGTAGAAACCCCCAAAAACCGGCAGAGGGGGCCGCATCGGTGTACAGGTTGATATCTTGGGAGTGGGTCAGGTGATCCTCGTAAAAGGAGATTCCATTCCAGTTTTCAAGCAAATGGAGCCATAGACGAAGCTCAGCACGGCTAGAGTGATTCAGGGAAATTACAGAAAGAAGTGATGGAATGGACGAAGCTACCAACAACAGATGGGAGATGAAAGCACGACCTTGTGGAATGATGTGCAGGGCAAAGTTGAGGTGACCGAGGAGAGAGAGCAGCTGGTGCTTAGTGCACGACTGGGCCTGGAGAAAGTTGGATATGATGAGGCACACACGATGGAGCTTCTCAGCAGGAAGAGACGCCTGGAACAGATTAGTATCCAGTGTGATACCCAGAAACTCAAGGGAGGTGGATGGGCCCTCAGTTTTTTCTTTGGACAGTGGAACGCTAAAGTCAGAAAAAACTGATGACAAAGTGGTCAAACCTGCTGCGGGTGGTGAAGATGGAGGTGTGATGAGAAGAAAATTGTCCAAGAGATGGATGAGGAAAGGAACGCTATGATAATTGGAAAGGATCCAACAGAGCACTTCAGACAGGGAGTCAAACAGCTTAGGACTGCTTTTACATCTGAAAGTAAGCCTGACGGCAAAGAAGAAACTCCCTCGCCAGCATACACCGAAAAACCGCCAGAATGGATGGGAAGAACTTTAAATGCACTGACGACGTCCGCTTTAGAGAGCCGTGAGCCCCTGCCAGCAAGCTTGTTAAGTGATATGGCGTGGTTGATAGAAGCGTACTTCAGAGAATAGTCTTCACTGGGTATGAGGCTATTAATGCTGGGAACCTAGCTACCATAAGGAGCAGATAGATCGATAATTATTCTCTTCTTCCCTGAATATTTCCTAGTCGCAATACCAAGGGGGCTTATACGAAAAGGTGGAAAAGGCGGACTAGTAAAGGGGCCGATCATAAAGCATGGTTGAGCAGGACGCGCTGTGAAGATGCGGCAATAAGTTTCAGTATCGAGAGTGCCCCAGTACGTGTTTTCATTAAACTGTTGCAGACGAGCTGCTGCTTTAGAAGTGAAATTAATATGATACTGGTAAAACCCTGAATCACCAAAGCGGAGTGCCAAATTAAGGATAATGGACAGATAATCGTCCATTTCCTGACGACGAGCAGGAAACTGTGAACATAGAACATTGCTGTACAGAGAAAAAGCGTAAGCAAATTCGGTGGAATTGAGAACCTTAGGGACGAAGGGTTGTCCGTTTTTTAGAATGATTGCACCTGTCGCTGTTGTCGGTGTCCCTGTCGATGGGTGGTTGGTGGAGGGAAGGAAGCAATAGGAGGGCTAGATCGATATAATTACCATCTGATATCTGCCTGCGGATGTTAGTGGGAACTGGAGGACGGGAAACGAGAGGGGTGGGTTGACGTACTGCTGGTGCTGGTGTGGCTGTAGATAAAGTATAATTAACAGTAGCAGTAGACGGTTGAGGAGGTGGCAACTGCGGGCAACTGTCGTCCTCACACGTGGCGGGGAAGAGAGGCGGCGGTGTCCAAGACGTTGGTCTGCCTCGACATCGTTTGGCTGGTGGAGGTGGTGTACCTGGAGGTGTGGAGGAGCCTTCGAATGAGACGTAGTGTTGGAGACCGAGGAGGGAAGAGCCAGGCGGAATGTGAATGGCCGAGGATACAATGCCTGCAGAAGACCCCTTGCTCCGCTGTCGAGCACGGTGCACTGATGAAGGGGTCTCAGGCACGGAGTCAACCGGGGAGGTAACGGCTTGCAAGGAAGGTCCTTGTGGAAGGGAGTCTTCCTGAAGGTGGAGGGAATCACCTCAGAAAAAATCATCATCCGACGGAGATAGGGAGAGTAGATCCATTATCTCGTGAGTTTTCTGTTTTCTCTATGGTAGCTGCTATGCAAATGCAAGAGCAAGAGACTGAGGGGATGGTTAGTAGTGTTTATATAGCATGTTACTTGGCTGTGATTGGTGCGTGTTCCCGCTCCTGAAACTGCACTTTAATAAGCTTCGATTCCATGGTGGCCCCACCTGCGTTTGTCCATATGGGTTTCCAGCAATGGACCAACTGGCCAACCCATGTAGGTCATATATGTTTGTCTAGATGGGGTCTTTGTGGGATTAGAGTGGACCTTAAATAGGGCCCATTTAACCAGCCCACATGGGCTTCAACATGTGGGACCCAGGTATCTAAGACAATATGAGGACCATACAATTTGCCCTGCTGACTTACATCCCTTATGGGGCTCCTACAGTCAGCCTACGTGGGCTTCACATGTGTGGCATATGTTACATGTGGGACCTGTAATATTTGTCTCTAATTCTCTGTGAAATTGTTACTATGATTATATAACTGCAACTTTACTAATAAATATTTCTTAGGTTCATTTGTTTTGACTCTCAAATGAACCAGCAGTTTGTTTTAATGGTCCTTTTTCATTACTAGGATTATACTTGATCCCTAAATATAGGGATAAAAAACTTTCACATTATAAAAAATACACACACTATGCATCAACTAGAAAACAGTAGAGCACTTGGATGGTTTCTTTTATTTTGACTTCCTACCTGTTTGGCGGTGAAGTAGGCCATGGCTGTATCAGTGACATGATAGGCTTGCAGGCTCAACTCTGATAGGTTGGGGAGGAGCTGTGAGATAGCAGCGATGGCGTCATCCGCCACATTGATGCAGTCACTGACACTGAGCGAAGTTAACCGGGCGTTCAGACTGGACCACAGGCCGGCCTCTGTGAAGTCATTGCAGCCTGATAGTTCAAGGTGCATCAGGCCTTGCATTTGCTCCAACATGACCTGCAAAATAAAAGTCAGCACTTTAAATCATAGCTGCTAAAATGTGGTTCTTCAGAGATAAGCAGCAGCATTCTAGTTTGTGAAGATCACCACAATGGAAGTAATGCAAAATGTGAATATCAGTAGGCTATTATTGTTTGACTGCAATATTTTATAACAGCATTTGACACAAGAACTCCATCTAAAGTTAGTGTTCACACTTGTACAATGTTCTATTCAGCAAATGCACTTTTTCCACCCACTATCTCATTGAACTGGGCAGTATGAGTCAGCATATCTGTGAACACACTTGATGTCATATTAGTTACAGTGTTAACACCAGTGAAGAGGTGGATGTATGTGACAGGTGCTGTCACATACATCCACCTCTTCACTGGTGTTAACACCAGTGAAGAGGTGGATGTATGTGACAGGTGCTGTCACTGAGGGCCGAACACAACTTGTGGTCAGACAGATGAGAATGAGAATCAACCTACCAGCACCAACTAGTTACCTGCTATTAACTCTAAATCAATGCCAGACCCACCACTACCATCCATATACACTAGGGATGGGTTAAAATATTGATGCATCAGTGCATTGCAATATATTTTTCCCAATCCCAACCTGACATATACACTTTACTTCAGTGTTAATACACTACTGTCATGTTTTTTAAGCTTTTGTTTATTTTCAGATATTTTATTGCTCAAAAATGTTATGAGTCATATCATGGCTGCTCATATGGGCATGAAAATAAATACATGATTATCTTAAACTTATTATTAGGTATTCTAATTAATTATTTATGTATTTCTACTTATTACTGAATCAATATTGAAGCATTTAAATCAATATTAAATCGGTATCAAATTGAATTGTGACCTAAAGAATAGAAAATCGACCAAACAATGTTTTTATTCTTTTTAAAAAATGTTTCATTATCAGCTTGTCAGTCAACTGTAAAGCACTTTGAACTACACTAGTGTGTATGAAAGCAGCTATATGAATAAAGTTTGTTTGATTGATTGATTGATGATACAGTACTGTATACAACAGAATAGAAGTAACAAGACTTAAAACATGAGATATATTAGTACAGAAGAAATGAAAGAAATTACAAAGTAAACCAAGGCTTTCTCAGTGTCAGTTCTATTTAGGAGGAAATGTGTGTGTTACCTATTGTCTGTTTGAGGAATGTGTGTGAGGAGGAATGTCTCTGGTTGTCTGTGTGTATTGTTTTCTAGTGATCCTCCAGTTAGCCTCTTTGACGTCTTGCTCTTCTTTCACAAATCAAATGGATCTTTATAGAATTATGTTCTTGCCCTCAACTTGTGATGTTGAATTGAGGACAGAACATCTGTCTTGCCAGCCATTAATGTAGGTCCATTTGATTCCCAACCTCTCCCAATGTGAACCTTTCTATTGTTTCATCTTTGGCGTCAGTTCTAGGAGCTCCATATCTTGTTGCCTTCTAGTCTTGGGTGTTATCGCCGTTGTTGTTGTATCCTTGCTCGGTTCTCTTGCCGTACAACCTTTCCACACCTCTCCAGCTTCTTCTCTGCTGCAGGACTTTGGCCACTTCACATGTGGATAGAGGTATATCCTTCTTTTCCATCACATGTTGTGTGTGGATTGATTCCAGATGTCATGGATGAATTCTCTTCCTCCTTATGAGATACTGGATAATGCATTTCAGGCATTTTATTCAGCCTTGGTACTTTCTTATAGGCACACAGAGATGTTACCTTAGACCAGGCACAGCTACATGATCAGAGTTCTGTCCTGCAGCTGTTATTTTTGCTCCAGTTACATAAGTGGTTGTTATTTCTGTTCCTAGTCTGAACTAGTCAAAGTTTTTAAAAGACAATGAAGGACACATATTATAATATTATAATATTATATAACATTATATTATATTATATTATATTATATTATATTATATTATATTATATTGTGTGTCCATACATAGATACTGGATATATAGATATTATTACCCTTTAGTATGATCTTACATTAGTAAATTGGCATCTTCAATTTTGACAGCATCAAGTTTTTCTTGTTGCTGTTACAGCATGTCAGACTTATTGCTCTTCTTGTAATGAATCTTTAATCTAACTAAATTCAACATGTAGGTCTATGTACTCTTAACACTATTCTACAATATTGTGCTGACAAACTAAAACCTACATATATATAAAAAACTAAACAAAACACCAAGTTGTTTTCTTTTCCCTTCCTGTCCCTTTTTTCAAATTGAAATCTTCCATTTAAGGTGCAACAAAATGGTAATGTACAAATCAGCACCCCACAACAGGAAAGTCCATATATAGATCATGCAGCCAACAATTCTAGCTTTCACCATAGCAACCATCCACTCATCCCAGAATAGCAGCCTAGCCTAGCAGGTATGAAGAGCCATCTGAGAAACACTCTGCCAGCATCATGCCTCTTTTTGTTCCTAGCAGTGGAATATGACAGCATAGACGCAGAGCTGATACAGACTGAAGTAATAGTCTAGTTACTGCTGTCCAAGATACCTTAACACACACACAACAAACTATATGATGTCCAAGCAGATCCACTTATAAACACACTAACAATAAAAAACAGAAAAGATTGTAGAATATCATCTTCTCTTCAACATCATGCTTGTGGTACCACATAGTTTTTCCTCCGTAAAATATCACCAAGTGTCACCCCAGTAGTGATGGCACTGACCCGAGCACTCTAAAATAAAAACATTCAAGTATTCAAATAATAGAAACTTATCTAATACTTATACTAATCTATCTAATCTTATACTGGCAACTAATAAAGACCAGTTAAACCCCCCCCCTTTATTTTTATATAGTGATTTGGTACTATATAAAGATAGATAGATTGGTAGATTGATTGATTGATAGACTGGTAGATTGGTTGATTGATTGATTGATTGATTGATTGATTGATTGATTGATTGATTGATTGATTGATTGATTGCCTAACTGCTTCACCAATCTGGTCCAGTGGATAACTTTGCAAAGTAAGAAAAATACAGATAAATAATTCTAAATTTTCAAATGCTTTACTCTGAAATTTGAAGATTTTCCAAAAGTGGCCCAAAATGCACAAAAATGATAATGCTTTTCTTTATTATTACTGTTAAATTAATAATTTTATGTCATAGTTGAAAGTAGTTATGAGGAATTCTTTTTATGGCTCCATTACACGTTCTTGTAATTTTCAGTTTCAATAAAATACAATTACCACCATGTACAGTTCAGTATCATCTCCAAGATCAGCAACAAACACATGTAGACTTACCTCCAGTCCTGCATCTGTGATGGTGGACCTCTTGAGGCTGACTGAGCGAACCCCCTTCTTGGAGAGTGGGTAGTTGTCAATGAACTCACAAATGTCCAGGTCTGACACACCCACTAAGCAGAAGGACTGGAAACCACGCAGCGCGAAGGCCTGTAGACTCACAAACTCCTTCTCCCCATTTGGCAACAAGGTGTATAGCTCCTTGGCATGCAGAATGGGTGTGACACCCTCCCAAAACTTGGGCTGATAGAGCACCTTGCGCCATGTCTTGCATACCTGCGCCAGCACACATTTTTCAGCTGTGGTGAAGTACCAGAGCAGTCGGTTGAGCAACTTCTCATCCAGGACCAGCTGGCGCTCCAGCAGTATGGGTTTGGGTAGAGTGAGGGGGGGTAGCTGACGAAGGGATGGCTTCAGGCCCACCAGAGGCTTTCCGGGCTCCAGGTCAGGGCCCAGGAGAGAGGCTGCTGAATGGGGCATGCCGGGGCCGTCCAGGTGGTGGTGGTGATGGTAGGGCAGGGAGGATGGTGGTGGAGGCAGGATGGAGGGCACGGAGGATGACTGGCACAAACGGTTCTTGGCAGCAGGTGTGCCCTTGGTGATACTTGCACTGCCCAGACCGTTGGGCTGGCTGGGGGGCAACTTCACCATACCGTTGCGAGTCACGCAGGGAGACTTCAGCTCGCTGGGAGTGGACATGTTCAACATTGGGAACCTGGAGAAAGAAGACACAGAGACAGTGTGATGTTAAACCTGAAGAAAGCTGAACTCCAGCCATTTTTGACCTCTATATCATTTTCCTGAGGATCACTCAGTGTTGGGGGAAGATTAAAAATGATCCGATCAAACCGGAGTTGTCCCATGACTACCTGAAGTTTCAGGATAGCTATAACACTATAACTATGGAGTCAAATGTTTTAACCATTTTGGGCCTCTAAACACACTCAGAAAACCATTCCAAGGCATGTGGAACATGAGTCAGGTCCTTATGAGACAACCACTGTGCATGCTGAACTCATATAGTGTAGTGAAAGTGTAGTGTAGTGTTTCTGCATGGAGTCACTCACTGGAGTTCTCCTATTGATCCATTTTTACATTTGAAAGCTGTAAAAACACTTAATGCACATTTCTTTTGGCCAGATGTCGTCTCGATGCAAAAATGAAGCTAAAATACTTTTTTTTTCATTTCTGTGCATGCTGATACACACATCTATGTATGAAAATATACAAGTTTGACCTGTGTTTATTAAAAAACATCAAAAGTCCCATCATAATCTATAAAATGGACCATAAAATGTGGGTATTGTTTAAAAATTTTCGAATGCAGTACTCTTAAAACGATACCAATTGGGGACTTCATTTGATATTTTTTTTCAACCTCATTTGATTTTAATGTGAAAAGAAAGAAATCGGTTGCATAAATGTCACCCCGTGTCATTTTTTTCTTGATCCGGGTACAAAAACCACCGCTTGCAGGAATCATTTGACACAGTTACCATACTACTATGTAATGGGTTGTTTCAATTAATACCTGAAAGATATTGAGTACTGATACTCATCGCTGATAAAATGAAGATAAAACAGAAGGATTATTCAAATATTTAGTATAAACTGATGGCGAATTTATGAATGTGAATTGGTGTAGAGACTAAGTATGAGTCAGAATATGAACAGTATGTGAGGTTACAACATTAAATAGGTACACAAGCACTCCATGGTGAATTGAAATATGATTGTTTACTTTTTTAACACACTGCATTATAAGAAGATGGAGGATGATTTTATACACAATTACGTTAATATACATGTTGTCATTGGGATCTCTATAATTTTAAACTGCAAAAAACCTGTAGTTCCACACTGGTATGTATAATCCTCATTGTACACACCAAATGTCTTTACAGTTTTCAGTAGTGTAAAAATAATGTCTACTGTTGGTACACAGCTACTGATGTTGAAAAAAAAAAGCTGGCATATAGAACATCAGATGTGTGTTTAAAGGTAGGGCATGCTTGAGAAGTTCTAAGGGAGCTTCATCTCATTTCTTTTTGTTGTCTTTTTGTATTCTTGCTGCTGGAATCAATTCTGTTGTGAATCTAAGCTGAGTCCAGCTGCTGTCCAGCTGCTGTCCAGCTTAACCTTTAAACAGCAGGAGTTTGAAAATAAGATTGACTTGCCATCTCATTTGCACCTAAAGCAAGACATTTCCATAACTATGTATTTAAAACATTTTATATGGAATGATATCTCACTAGGATACTGTACATTGTCCCTGTTAAGGTAATGTTAACATGACTATCACACATACTAGTTTAAACTGATTTTCATCATTTTTATCAAAGTATATATATATATATACCACAAGCTTCAATTGTGCCAGTGCAGCTCTACAATTTAAGGCACATACAACTGAACAACCACCTTAGCCAACATAGTGTGAAAGAGTGTGTATCCCCTGTTACACGTGTATCCCCTGGTACACACTGACTATTTAAGGGTTAAAGAAGTGGTGTTACTATTGAAATTAGCGTGAAATGAAAAATAGGGGTAATGTTGATAGTAGTGTATCCAATTCCAAATCCAGTATCAAATCCACTATGTATGACTGTACCATTTCTAGTGGTAGTGAAATAAATGTTCATGACCTGCATTTACAACCTGAAAATGAGACAAGCAGCATGATATATGAAATGTTCGCTATATGTATAAGACACATTGTCTTTCAGTACTGAAGTACCAAATACTATTCAAATATTGATCTGATCTGAATCAAAGTTGAACTGGAACTGCAAGGACACTTGGTCCACTGTTAGTCATTTAAATGCCATTTCCAGTCATAATTAATGTTTGTCTCACATCACCTATGATCAGTTCATCTCATACCATCCATACATGCAACTGCAGCATGTGGACATTTAGTTTCAGTTTTGTTAATGCATGAGAACCAGACACATTTAAAAATTGTTCTGTGGTTGCAAGTTTCATAATTTTTCTGTCTATTTTTGAAAAAACAATGTTTTATGGCATAACTTGCTACCACAGAACAATTTTTATATATGTCTGGTGCCTATATGTTAAAGTCATACGGAAATTGATTTCGGAAATTTGTCCTGTCGCCTTGCCTGAGTTTCCCCGAGTTGCAGCACGACTTTAGATGAGTGAGGAAAATAATTTGATTGGCTGTTATCAAG
>JANJYP010050628.1:0-15382 GCA_024605115.1 Rastrelliger brachysoma | reverse complement strand
GGAAAAGTGGGGAAACACTGAATTTGGCCGGGGGGTGATGTTTTCCTTTAAGTTCGAAAGGGTTTATTTACTTGATCAAGGAGAAATGAATAATCAGTACAAGTTGCTGTGCTGAGTGCTTCTTCAATTCTGAAGTGTCTGCCCTCTCTGGATAGACTTAAACCACACAGATTTGAGCATAACCCAAATAAGAAAAATCCAATGCATGTACAGCACCTATAATGTAGTCTACTGGGATAGACAAGAGGGCCTCTATCCGTCAACGTTTACCACATACAACCTCCAGCGACAGACTCACTATCTCAGAGAGACAGTGTGTTGCAGTGCAGAGATCAGTGTAGCCTCGGGATGGCCGCAAAACCTAACTTGACCCAGTACATGCCAGTTAGGGAAATAATGAAAAATTCGCTAATAGACAGGACATACTGTATGAATGTGGCCACTCTGAGGTAATTAGTGCTGTAGGAGATAGATTAGGTGGATTACAGTCCAGACTGGGAGAAATTTTGGCGGCCTCCAGCAAGCAAATTGTACCTAGGCACAATAATTACTGTGTAAGCAAGCATGACAATAGGTGATCATCACATGGGTCATGCTGCACATTATAATTTAGAGGTTATGGTAAGGGCAAGACAGAAGTGCCACAGTAAGTGATACTTCATGTACTGATGGTACCTGAGCCAAACTTTACACACAGAGATCTTTGACTAAGGATAAATTCTCAGTACTCAGTTTCCAAAATTAAAATGTTGATGTTTCATGTGGTTTCTGTGGTCTCAATGTGCAATATGTTTTAAGAGAATTGCTCAAAGTTGTGTTTTGAAAATGCGATCCATACATAATTCTTTAAAATGTTCTTGCTATATGGATGTTTTTTGTGTTTTTGTGCCATAATTTAACTGAAGCTTTAAAAGCTATTGTTGACTATGACAAGCTCATTAACAAGAAAATTAGAAACTGGCACCCCATGTCAAAAAGGTTGCTGAGCCCTGATATATTACATATTATGCTGTTTTATCTTTTGTCACTCTTCTCGGGGCTGACAAAAACACAAGCACAGTAATGGGAATGCAGAAGATGAGTCTGAATGTCTTTAGTAATTAATTAGTATTGTGAAAGTTATTGTGAAAGTGTCTAACATGCAGTGAAATGTGTTTGTGCATGTGTAATTGTGTGTGCAGAAAAATTTCTACCCAGGCTCACTGAATGCCAACACTGGGGATGTAGAGACATTACTGGACTTGGCAAAACAAGCAGCACGTTTTCACCCGATATCACATGTACAGGTATTCTGTAGCAAACATTGAATTAATCATTTTTAATCTACTGCATTATCTCCTGTAGTCACATGCTTATGATTTTGTTTCCACATTTTCTGCCTTGAAAGGTAATAAGGTGGAACAAGCCCATCATGGAGCCCTGCTCATACAAGAAAGGTGAGTGAGTATTCATAATGCAGTGAATGCTCCACATTGTCAATTATATTATGAATTGTTTTCAACACATTTTTGTTTCAGCAACAAGAACCCTGGCATTTGCAAAAAAGATAGAGGGCAGAGGAAACCTTAGACCTCCAATTACTCATTATGGGATATTGGGTAAGACCAGCCAAATGCGAAGGTTGTTGTTTATGTGCATATTGTACCCCGACCCCAACTAGTGAAACTATGGAAATATTGTTTTTAGTAGCTTAAATACATTCATATACTCACCCCAAAAAGTTTGGTGCAATTTGGAGTCCTTTGGATCTAGTTTGATCCTTTCAAGATCAGGGGCCTGTTCCATAAACAAGATTACGAAATAATCCAGGTTTATTTCGTTAGTCTGGCTCATTTTCCAGTGGATCCGGTTTCATAAAGCAAGCTGAGCATAGTTCAAACTCAGTTACCACAGCAATTTATGCTGGCAAAGTAGCCTGGTCCAGACCAGGCTAATTGTCAGGCTTGGCCTGAGTTGCTGGTTAGCTCGAAAAAAAGACGATGTAATACATTGTACATGGCTTTGTTATTGCAAAAATATGTGGACAAAAAAATTAATTTTAAATATGGTAGAAATAGCTGTTTTAAAAAAGGTTGTGGTTAGGTTAAAATAATGCCTACAAAGTAAATTAAGACTTGTTTAGTGGATGCATGTCTAGGCATTTTCATTTTTCTCTTAATTGATTATGGTCCAGTCTATAAAACAACTTCAACTCATGTACTGTTCCTCTATTAGTTAGGGGTGTGTCCCTGGATTGAGAAGCGTGTACATGATAGAGCTTCCATAGGGCACTGCAACAAGAGCACACCTTCAGAGACAGATCAGACTCAATCGATCGATGATCAGTTTTCTGCCAGCCTTTGTCTTGGGTTGTATTCATTGCTTCATATGTCTCCAGCAGAAGTGTGTGCTACAGACTGCTGCTTCTCTGTGGCTCTATCTGGTGGATCTTGCTGTTATGAATCTGTTTTATCTGTTCAACATCATGGGCTACTTGTTAATGCCATGCTCACACCTTTAGTCTGAATATCTGAGCCTGTCTTGAAGTAGTTTGATTGCATGAGCATTGCTCAGCTTTTATGGAACTGCTTAAGCCTCATCTCATTTGTTAGGCTTTTTCAAGTCAGGTGTTGACAGTAAGCCCTGCTTTTCTGAGCTTGCCTTATGGAACAGACCCCTGGTTATATCAAAATACAGTTAGAGTGCCAGGGGCATCGGCACTGCAGCCTCTAAATAAGACATTATCTACCAGAAAACGCCTTCAATTTATCAATATTTTGTCAGAAATAATGTCCACACATGAGCTCTGCTTCCTTGTTATTGCGGATGTGAAGTGGCTGGTTGATCTCTGGCCAGCTGATCCAAGGAGGTCCTCGTCAGTATACTCTGGCTCATCCATCATATTCAAAGTTGCTACAGCTAGTACATTAAACCCCCCCCCCAACTATGCCACTTTCATAGATAGATAGAACTAACTAGTTCCTAAGAACTTGTCAAATTAGGGAGACATTTTGGCCTGTAATTAGACACCATAGAGCACCTTGTAAAAAAGGGATAACACAAAGGTTCTGGGGGATTTTGTTGTCTTCAATGCATGATGGTTAGATTGTCATGTACTATGATGATTGTGTAATAAACCCCAGTGATCTGCACTCTTGAGTGTTTTACAGAATTACAGTGGGTCAGATGATTAGGTTGGTAGAAAGATCAGTCAATTTTTATCACCACATACTGTAAATGGTACTGTGAGCAGAAGGGATATATCAACATCTTTACTAAACTGTTTAATATTTGTGAACACTAACAAAAAAACAGGGTTAAACACAAACAACTCTATAAGATTTTGTATTTTTTAACCATTAAAAGTATTTTCAATAAAAAAAACAAAGATTAGATAATGATTATTTGCCCGATTTGCTTGTAAATTCATTGGTTTGCCCTGAAGTAAAGAAAAAAAAAAAGTGGTTGACTCTGGTGGAAAGTGAGCGGGACTGACTCTGGTGGGCAGGGTTGACTGGTGTAGCTCCACCCTGATTCTGCAGTGAGCACTGCTTGTTTTTTTTCCCTCCTCCTATCCTGCACTCCGATATGACAATAACAAGGAAGCAAGCAGAGCTCACATGTGGATATTACCGGCAATTTTTGACAAAATATAGGCGAATGAACAAGTTCTGTGGCAGATAATGTCTTATGCCCCCAGCATTCTGTTCTATGGATATACACAGATCTCGAAAGCCTCAAACTACTCATGAAGGACTCCATATTGCACAAAACTCATTAGGGTGAGTATATGTGTATTTTAACCCTAGAAATAAGGTCCAGGTGTCAAAAATGGAAATTCTCCTTTAAGAACACGCATGTAGATTTGGTTGGCTAAAAGTCTACAATATTCTTGTTATGTTACTGATAATCATTAAAGGAGAATAGCACAGTGAATCAATTAATATGAACAGTGTGATAATTACGATTAAAAGCATTTCTAATGTCCCTTTCTCAGTCCCTAGAGAAACTCTGGATGAAATGGACAAGATCCCTGTGGGAGAGAACAGTCCGAAAAAAAGCGGGATAATGGGAACATCTAAAACATGTCAAATGTCAACAGACTGTAGTGAGACCACTCTGAAAACCATTAAAGTAGAAATTGATGATGATATCACCAATAAAAGCAGCAACAACAGTGGAGAAAAAGCAGGAGCTATAAAGAGTGAAAAAGAGTCAGAGGAGGGCAGAGAGGGGTTTTCAAAAAACACTTCAGAGGAGGTAAAGAATGAAGTCAGTGAGAAATGCCTAACAACAAAAGAGGAGGTGGAGGAGCCTACAAAACTGACTACAAAAAAACCAAGTAAGGAGACCCCAGAAAGCTGCTGTAGCACCAGCCAGGGTGATGGGACAGAAACTGAAAAGGAAGGCGCTGCAAGCGAAGATGCCTTGAACATGCACAAAGAAAATGAAAGAAAGAGACCAAGAAACATGTCAGAAAAATCACAGGACAGATGTTCCGATGAACATGTGGAGAGAGAAGCGTGTCAAAAAAAACCACGACTCTCTTCCAAACAAGACGCTTCTTGTGAAGAATCCCAAAAAAAGTCAAGTTGGGAGGTGAAAGCAGAGGATAAGGCAGAAAGTTGCAAATTGAGTCAGATTGATGAAGGTATGTAAATCCAACGTTAAAGTTTGTATAAGAGTTTTCAGTGTTTCTGTGAAAAAATCAGTTCATCATTGTGATTACAGTGACTTCTGATGAGAACGAGCAGCCAGTTCAGTTGTGGCATTATATCAAGCAAAAGAACCGAGAGCCTGTGATTGGTTAGTGTCTTCCTTTATTTTCTTCTTTTTTCTGTGCTCCGAGACCTTATATAGGAGGAATAATTGCAAGATATAAGTCAGTCTTTGTCATGTGATTGTTGAAAACTAACAGCACGTTTGTATTCCAAAGAGTCAATGAAACTGACCAAGTCATAACTCATAAATTTGACGCATCGTATCATCGTCATGATGTAGCTTGATTTGCCGATTGAACAGTTTTCAGAAATTAATGATTCAGTATTTCACCAATCTGAATATAATCTATAAACGTTGTCTGAGTTGTTAATCTCATCCAGTAAGCTAAAGATTGTTGTTTGATTGCTTCCTGTTGGTGTAAATATATGTCTGTTAACCTGATCCAATGGTGCAATCTTATAGGCTTGGATGCACTTTTTGAATGCAGTTGCAATGAGCATGAAGCCATCTACCTCTGTGAGTGCTGCTCTATGAAGATCCCAGAGAAGGATATCATCCACCATGTTACTGAATGTGATCACCAGAAGATGTATCTCATGGTGAGTTAATGTTAAAGGATGGGAAAAGTATAATACTGTCAGATACATTATATTGTACATTGAAAGATTTATTGGTCCATGTAGTCATTCCTCCTGTCTATTGTTGTCTGTCTGCTGTCCTCTGTGGGTTAAATGAAGCAATAGGAGAAGTTATTGGAGCTTAAAATCAGTTTTATTTTAACACCAGTAGAAGATGCAAAAGTTACAGGGCTCTGGGTCAGACTATCCTTGACAATCAACAAGTGTTAGCCAGTTCATGAAGTCTGACAGCCTGTCTCTCCCTAGATCCATTTTTTTATACTACACAATTGCAAAAAAAAATGTGCTTAAGACGTCATCCTCTTCTGATTGACCATTGAGGTTCCTATCTTCTTCCGCTTTGTACCATCTGACACCTTTTGAGTGTGACCTGGAACTCAATTGGTTATTTGAAACAAACAACTATCCTGCGTAACTCTTGAGGTCAATAATAAGTTTAATCTCCTCAAGTGAACTTTACTAGAAGCATTTCTATCTATGCTATTTTTTGGTATGTCCAAACAAAAATTGACCACCTACACTCAACACAAAGTATCCAGTTCTTTCGTCATTCCTTTTCCATTTCTGTAACACATTATCTTCAGTATATCTGTGTCTCTTTGTTTTAGCACTGTCTCAGCACGGAAGTTACTTTCTAAAATATCAAGACATCAGCATAAAACAGTCAATGAATGAATAAAAGTAAAAATAAGCAATCAATGAATGAATAAATGTAAAAAATTAGGATAATTACCGGTAACTGATCATCTTTCAACACTATGCCGGAGTGACTCCAGAAAATGTAAAAAATATTTTTTCATGTTAGTTAAATATTAGTAAACATTATGGTTGTTTTCCCATTGACAGTGTTTTTTTTTGATGAACTGTAATTGAAAAATAAATTCTGGCATCTATGTAGGTTTGCTGCTGGAAAAACCTCCATGTGTAATTTTCAGGATTTTTACCCTTTAAATTTCATTTTGAAGACATGCTGTCCCTGGTTTTTATCAAAAAAAAAAAAAAAGCATCAAAAAAAGAAAGAGTTTAACATGAATTCATAAGATTATCATGAACTTAATAATATTTTATTCTCATATGGTCAGTTTGACCTAGAGATAAACATATCAAAATGGCCTTAAAAATTAGACAGGGCTTTACCAATCTTTAAAGTCGAATAGTTCACATTTGATATGGTAATTTCTGATGAATTACTTGAAAGGACTTAACACCAAATTCTGTTTTACAACCAAATGGAATGTTGTTTTTCCAAGTGGAACTTGGTTCACGCAGGGTTCAAGAGTCCTGGTGTCATGCCCAGCTGGCACTACAAAAGAAGAGTTCCTTATCCACATTTTGGATGAATGCTTTAGGATCTCTGATTAAGATCTCACCTCAGGAGATTGAATACACATAATTCTCTGCATCCTGAATGCTGTTTGTTACTTTCTTTACGGGGGAGGAGTAAAGGTGAGAAGACCCCCAAAGGGAGTACAGACGGAAAGGAGTGTGCCTTTGTCTCCCCTTTATTCTTAACTTTAGGAGAGTAGTAATCACGTTGCTTCCTTTAAGTTATCTGGATGGATAACAGGCCACAAATGACGCTACACATACCAACATTTGTGTTCAGAAAGTATAATACACGTACAATTATTGAAATACACATCTATCTGTGATGGCTGTATTGGCTGTTATAATGGAAGTTTTTTTTAACTAATTGATATTGATACAGCCTATAAGTAATCAATTAACAGATTTTTTCTTTCACACATTTCCAAAGACAAAGTTAAAGAATGTGGTGTGTATCCATTTCCCGGTTGGGGCGCTCTTAATTTATGACAGTGTTGTGGCTCCAATCTGATGGTAGAACAAGGGAGTGATGCCTTTAACATCTGCTTTACGTTACATTTTATGTAGTTTTGTCATGGTGTCTTTGTGGAATGTTAATGGATCCTTGTTTGAATATGAGAGAAGTAAATGGGATGCCCTTTGTCCAAGAAAGAGACCAGTCTATATCAAAGTGTCTCTGACCAAATAATGTACTGCTGCTGTGTCTGCTCCATATAATTGCACAAAGGGTCATCTTATGTTATGTAATGTGTATTTGTGTGTGTGTGTGTTTGTGCTTATTGTAATATTAGTGTAAAAGTGTGATAAAAAACCTATATATGTTGTTGATATTAGGGGTTACAGAAAGTCCTGCCTCCACAAGGGGATCAGTGGAGGGAGAAAATGAGGCATTTGGCGGCTTTGTTTGAAAAAGATGAAGGATATGGAGAAGCTCAGGTATGGTTCTCATCTAAATTCTTTCTCTTGTACAAAAAAGTCATAAACATCAAGCTGAGTTAAAATGTATGACTTATTTATTTACAAAACAGAAGTGCTTAAATATTTGAATGTATATTTTCTTAAAATTAATTGTTGTGCATGTCTGGACTTAAGGTTGTTGATCTGGATGAAGAGATTTACAACAATGTCTCAAAACAAACGTTTCAGACAGGTAAGAGCACATCTTTCTTATGTAAAAGTAAAGAAGCAACAAGTATTGAGTTTATCATACATGAGTGTATGTTGTTTTGGAATGTGTGGATGTGTGATTGCTGCTATGACACTGTAAGAGTGTGTATCCGGAGGAATTCTCTCATTGACTACATTAAAGGGTTGATGATTGCCAGGTTCCTGACCTGTGTTTAGATGGTGAAAGGCGAAAATTTATGGTCTTGAAATGGCAGGACATGGTTTAAGTGCCATGTTCTTTTGAGTAATAAATGTGTATGTATACATAAATGAATGTCTTGTGCGACTGACTGTAGTCATATAGGTTATGTTCAACCAATCACATCATTCCTGTATTCCTTTAAAAACTGTAATAGATTTGGTTTGTTCTTTGCTTGTTGAGATATGCCAATGTCACTCTGTGTGTGCGCGAGAGTGAAGAAGGATCTATGACAGGTTTGGGCATTTTAATCTAAAGTTGTGGATCCTCATGTGGTCCTCATCTTGTGGAATGTGTGTTTATATTAGGAGGCCCATTGCTTTTCTTCTGCCTTGTCTTATATCCAAAAATCGCAGAAGCTCACAGTCGTGTGTGTGTGTGTGTGTGGAAGCTAGTGTCAAGAAATAGTTTGACTTGTGGCTCTGACTTTGGGGATGATTTTTGGTAATTTGGTCAATAGCTGATTGAAAACTGTAAACTTGCACCAAACTATATTTCTTATGTATTTTTTTGTTATCTTCACAGCCATTCAGACTGTGAAGAGTCTTGTGACTCCACTGGACAGTGGGCATGAAATCTCTTCAACCTTGTCTCTGTCAGGTGTTGAACCTGTAGGCACTTCTGTCAACATCAGTGTTCAACATGAGTTCTGCTTCGAGATGGACAATAACCAGGTTAGTCAAGTAGGCACTGAGCACATTAGCTACATCAATTTCTATTTCTTCCCATCATCAGTCAGAAGTGAAACTATGGATTGGGCTGATGAAACACAAATTTTTTTTAACTTAATTTATACATAAAGGTAGGGTCTGACGTTTTGTGCCCAGAAATAAAAGCAACACTTCCACAAATGAAATCCGTCTTAATCATCACCTATGGGCTTGTAGTCCTCTGTGGTGGTGACTGTGTGTGTAGCCCCCCCTCCCTGTGCCCGTGTTTTGGTGTTTTACTCTGTTGTTATGCACTGTGACATTTCTGGGCGGAGAGTAGGCGTAGTCAGACAACATGTCAGAAAAGGCAATTATGAGGGGGGATGCATTATCCGGCAGTAGCTCTATTGATTTTGGCCTTGCTAGAATATGCATCCCCCTGTATTTTGGACCAGGTGAGAGCAATTAGTGTCAGATTTTCAGTGTACAGTCAGAACAGCCTGAAACGTGAATTGGAATCAGCTTTGCACCCCAACATGTCAGAAAAGGCAATTATGAGGGGGGATGCATTATGTATCGGAAATCTTAGTTAACTCTGTTCAAATGAGATGTATAATAAAAAGTCAGTCAGTCAGATCTGTCTTTTGATGATGGAAGCCCCGCAGAGCGAAACCCTCAGCTTTGCAGCATGGAAGGATCTCCCCAAACAACGCACCATCCTTTATTTAAAGATTCGCAGAGTTACATAAACGCACAGCAGTGGGAAAAATACAAAAAGTGTTGCTTCAGTGGAAAAATGATGGGTGCAGAACACAGGAAACAGATGTATTCAAAAAACAGGAACAAGAAAGAGGATGTGATTTCAACTGTTTGAGCTACAGTGCTCAAACTGGTTTCAGCCAGCTTCAGTCACACAAGCACAAAAAATAACAACTTCGTATAACTACAGAATAAGCAAAAAAGATACAGAGTAAATAAGATAAGAAATTTTCCATTACACTAGAGTAAAGAAGAATAGAGTAAATAAGAAATTTTCCATTACAATTATCTGGCAGGAGTTCTATTGATTTTGGCCTTGCCAGAATATGCATCCCCCTGTATTTTTGACCAGGTGAGAGCATATGCTCAGGGGGATGCATATTCTGGCAAGGCCAAACTCAACATAGCTCCTGCCGGATAATGCATCCCCCCTCATAATTGTGTTTTCTGAATTTCTGCCTTTTCTGTAATTTATGACTAGGGCTACCCCCTAGAGGATAAATTGTGTAACAACTACAAAAACATCGAATCCGGACGGAGGTATGAAGGTCAGCTACAGAGACAACTTCACCCTGATCCGGATGGTATAAATGGGCCTTAAGTCCGAGTATCAAATATTGCAAACATCTTTAGTTTATATTTGCATGGCGCCGCTAACCGCTGTCTGACTGTCGTTCAGAGTGTGTGTGATGCTGGCAGCGTCAGGGGGCATGCACCATTGAGCACGAGAGGAGGGTGTCAGTTCGAATATTGTGTTTATAAACAGCAATGGAAAAAAGCGTCAGACCCCACAACAGATCAAGCTACCAGAGACTTGCTATTACCAAAAACCACTAACTGCTTCCCCAGAAGTGTAAAGCTACCGCCGCTTATTCATCAGCAGCAGAGACAAAAACTTGAATCCTGTAGACAGAAACCATATTCCAGTATTTTCATTTTTCTGTTCAATGTATGCTCTGGAGCCTCCTTCCAGATGGCAAAGAAGTTTTTTGGTGGCCTTATACTCAGCAGTCTGTAGAGATGCCAACTGTTGTGGAATGAAAGTGCTGAATGCGGAGTGAGACAGCAGACAGACATGTACCTTGTTTTAGCGCTTTAGTTGTTTGGTTTTTTTGCCCATTTTTTTGATCCCAATCTCCAAGCGCAAGAGATAAATTCTCTGTAGGGCAAGCAATTTATTGTGTGTCCTGGGCAGCAATTGTTTTGGTGTGTAGCTCTTTGAGAATTCTGTAAATATGATTATTTTATTTTCAAGGTGATGGTGATGGAGAGTGATAACTCAGAAGACCTCATGGCACAACCACTGTCAGTATCTGCAACCATGTCGGTAATGACTGAAAACGTCTCTAAATCAACTGAATACTCCTCTGAATCAAATGAAGATGTTAAAGTAACTGAGTCTACAAGGCTACACCTTTCCAAAAGTGGGACGGATCCTAATTCGACGGGAACCAACTCTAAAGCGGAAACTATGGGACCATTAAACAGAACCTCTACATCCAAAGTAGTGGAGACATGTGAGACTGCAGAAACTTCAGATTCTACAGTAATAACTTCTGCCAAATCTATGGCAGCTGTCTCAAAGTTAAAATCTAAAACTTCCAGTTCTAATCCAGATGCCACCAATTTGACAGCAGCAGCCTCCACTTCTAGTTGTATTACAACCCCTAGTTTGGGAAAAACTTCCATTAAATGTACAGCAGCCATTTCTAGGTTTCCTGCAACCACCTCCACAGTGATAGGACCCACCTCCAGCTCTATTGCAGCAATCTCAAATGCATCTTCATCCACAAAATCGTCATCTAGGCCAAAGGATCTCAGAGATGGAGCTGCATCCAGAGTTACAGCCACTTCATATAAAGCTGCACCTGCCCCTCACGCAGAATCCACAGTGAGGCATGAAGCCACTGGCAAAACTACACCTGTCTTAGAGATTGAATCTCAAACTGTGGTGAGCTCTGCTGAAATGAAGAAAATGTCAATTCAGTCTGAAAGTACTGAAGCCTCCATCAAGGCTATACATATGAAGAGTTCAGTGGGGTTGAATGCTAATGTTGCACCACCTATCCATAAGAATAACTCACCTGCTGCTCCTCATGGGACCATTCCTATATCGCAGCATAAGAATCCCCCCACTGTGCCATCACATACTTCAATGAGTGGTGCCATGTTAACTGAAAGGCCTCCTAAAATTGGTAAGTATTGTTCATATATATTTAAAAAAGACTCTTAAGTCCCTATGAATTACCGGTAGTCTCCTTTCAGTTTATCTGGATGTTTGTATTTTTGTCTTTATAGGCTTAAACCAGTTGATTGCAGTGGTATGTCAAGGGAAGCAACAAGTCTACTGTCAGCTGTGCCTAGAAAGGTTGAAACGGTCCAGTCATGTCATGGGCTCCAACCATCATCTTAAATATGTGGTGTGTGCTTGAATCTCTTCTTAGAAATGTAAAGTGCTTGTAAAGCTGTCAATATCGCACGTTAACGTGTGCTCTCAATGTCCTTCCCAGAATATGAAGTTCCCTGAATGGAGTGTCAGGCCATCGGAGTTTAAGAAGAAATTGGATGAGAAGGTGGCTTACTTGGCTGAAATTGAGAAAGATGTCGGAACCCGCAACTTGAAGGTGACTTGTTACGTCTTTTCACAGTCTAAATGCTCATCCTTCTCCTTTTAAGTGTTTTTCACTTACTTGCACTAAGTTCCAAGCTAACTCTTTCTATCTGTCTACCACACTTCTTGGCAGTGTGTCAGTCTTATTTGGCACACTGTGCAGGAGCATACACAGCTTGAGGGAAAACTAGCCTAACATATATTGTAATATTTTTTAATGCAAAGTACTGTTTAAAAAATATTCAATGTCAGGTTTATCAATGACAAAAAAACTGTTATTTCTCAGGGTACACCCTTTGATGTTCTGTGTCAATGTGTTTTGAGGTATACGATTTTACATATTAAAATGTGGTTCTTAATGTGGGAAAATAAATTTCCTGATAAAATCATTTGATTAAAATCAAACTTTGAAGTGTGTATATAGTGTTAAGGGGTGTATGCCGTATTCAGCAGAACCTACTGTTGGTACTGAGTAGTGCATCTGCTGTTATTTCAGCTCCGGTCATTATTATATTTGGGGAACTAATGTAAATATTAAAAACAATTTAAATGATAGTTAAGTATCCAGTAGTAGCCAAAGCCTTGATGGAACAACAGAAAGACCTAGCAGTATAACAGATATATGAGAGAATAAGTCAGGAAAGTAGGATGGCCAACTTGTATGTTTGTATGTGTTTTAAATACCATTGTAAGAGTGTTGCCTTTCTTTGTGCTAGAGAGTGGAAGTGCCGATCGATGTGTACAATGAACTTGCTATTCTACCACCAAAGGAAGGTAAGGCTGTACTAATATTTCTCAAAAAAAAGTTGTTCTACTTGAATTGTGAAAAGTTTATTTAGAGCTAGGTTTGCAAAATTACAGGATTTTTCAAAGTTGCAAACTTTCCATGTGAAATAACAGAAATAAACTGGATGTTTACAAAATTACATGTTGCCCTATAACGGAACTTAAATGTAGTTAGAAAAAAAAATCTTGTAGTATATTATTAGTATATATTATTTTTGCAATTAATTGATTGGCTAACCATCATGGTATGTATTTTTTTAATATATCAATGTAATACTTTGATTTCTATTTTTTCTATGTTTGTGTGCCTCCGCATGTCCCTGGCAGAGTGTATGCTTATTGTGCACCCGTCTTTTAAAATCAATAATACGCCCTTAAAATAATAATGAAATATGTACCAGTGACTTCAGGCCTAGTTTTTGTTGGTCAGTGGCTCACTTTCCTCTGCCTCAAAATAGAACGGTGCCACCATTGCACCTGACCACAACTCAGTTTGAGACCAACATGCCCACAAGCAAACAGATCAGTGCAAGTAGATTTGCTATATAGACAACGTGGGTGCAGGGTAAGAAAATAACGTCTGTCTGAAACTAACAAAAATGCGCCAGCCATCTGCTGTGTGTCAAGTGCAAATAAGGCCCTTAGAGTGTAACCCCATTGTTGTTAAATGTGATCATTGTGAGGTGTGGAAGTTTGATAGATTTGATTTATGTGGGTGTGTATGCTTTTCCAATATTTGAGATGTTTACATTTTCATTGAAATGAATTGTTTTATAAATGTGAAATCTGTCTTTTTTTTTCTCTCAGCTTTAGAAAAACTGAAAACAGTGAAGGGAAAGAAAGACATGCAGGTCTCATCATCCCCCTCAAGCGATACTGCGGAGACTTCAGGGCAGCATGTTCTCTTTGCCAGTCCATATGAAGGCTCAAGTCCAGAAGATGGTAAATTTCTTGCTGTAGAACAGTAAATCAGCCTAAGAGATGGACCTTGTCTGAAGCAGAAGAGTTGTGTTTAGGCTGCAGCTGAAGAATTAGGAGCATTAGTTCAATGGAAGGCCAAGCCAGAACACAATTGTGAGAACCCTAGCAGTGTGTTGTTGAGCAGTATAGTGTAAACCAAAGCAGTGAGAGCAGAATGATGCATTGCAAGATAACACTTTATAGACCACATAGAATTTTCAAATTCTCTCCATATCTGAATTGCATTATTCTCCACAATTTCTAAATGGTAAATGTAAAATTGATGAGGTTTTCAGTCACATGCAGTTACATTTGAAGGTCAAATTATATCGAACCTTAATTTATTAAGGGTCAAATATTCATTATATATTGGATCATATAAACACTGATATATCTGTGATAGTAGAATCATGTGTCTCTGCGATGTGTAGAAACGCCTGTCAATAAACAGAGGAATATAATTACATTTAACCTAATGCTGAAATTGTTTTTTCTTAGGTATGCACATGCCACACATTGAAATGCCAGGTGAGATCCCAAATGCCTACACACAAAGAAATGTTTCCAGATTCTTGTCTATGCATGCAAGATGTTGCTGTGAATATAGACAATTATCCCTCCAACAGAAAATATTACTATAACATATTAACATGTTAACAGCTGGACTAATACTGTTTCCATATCCTATTTAGTCATTGAGCCTGATGTGGAGATAGACACACAAGTCACTCCTGCCATTAAGAGTCCTGGTAAATACTGGGTTTTCTTTTTAGCTTTTGTGCTTGTAATATATGTTATTATCACGCCATCAAATAAGGGACTCTCCCATTTTTCAAATATTTGTTGTCACTTTTATTTTATGATGTTGCATTTTTATAGAATTAACTGAGGGCAGATTCTGTAGACACATTACAGAGATAATAGGTCTCATTTTGTCACTATTTTCAAATTTAACAATTATGTGTGGCTCTTCCCTCACCCATTTCCACCATCTCTCATTTTTTACCTTTTGAGCAGCTCACGTTTATGCTGACCCCTTGTCCACTGAGTCAGACTCCACAAGTGCATTTGACCCAACTACTCCCGCACAGCAAGAGATATTAGAGAAGAGACGACACCAGGAGAAGAGTGATCCAGAGTTACGGGACACACAGAAGGAGCTGGTAACCACTCAGAGGAAGTCTCTTCAAGCTGCGATTGACCTAAACTTGGTTTCTGATGCTGATGCTGTTGCTGCTGCATCACTGAATACAAAAGAGCAGAACCCACCAGTAACCAGCCAGAGAAAAGAACATGTTATGAAAAGCTCAGGAAGTGGACCAATGTATGTGCCAAACACAGACTACAGACTTGGTAAGTGTATAGCATTAACAACTGCATCAATCAGCAGCTTTGGTAAAATTGTACTAAATGTGCTATTGTACTAATTTGTTGTTATATGGCTATCACAGGGGAAAGATCTGAGGGCACCAGTAATTTGTCAAAATTCATGAACGGACAGGACAATGGGTCAGTCGTAGGTGAGTGTATATGTGTCTTTCCACAACAATTACCGTATTTTCCGGACTATAAGTCGCTCCGGAGT